>WSYH01017317.1:0-12058 GCA_036426205.1 Ascaphus truei | reverse complement strand
ACACACACACACAAATAAATACACACACACACACACACACACAAATACATAAATACACACACACACACACACAAATATACACACACACACACAAATAAATACACACACAAATAAATACACACACACACACAAATAAATACACACACACACATACAAATACACACACACACACACAAATACAAACACAGATACACACATTGAAGAGCAGTGGAGAGCAGAGGCAGTGACGGATGTGAGGGGGGGGCGGTTGGGGGGGAGATCCGTGCAGGCAGATCCCTGCACACAGTCACTGGGCAGGCAAATGTACAACTCTCCCTTCCCTCTCCCTTCTCCTATCACCCCCCTACCTTCTCCTATCACCAGGGGCAGAAGGGGACGGGACACCGCGCAGACAGAGGAGCAGGAGCAGGAAGGCAGACACACACACTCACCGTATGCTCTGCACAAAGCCCCACCCCTGGCTTCCTCTCTGCCTGCTGTCAATCCCCTGCGGCCCGGCTGGCATGAAGGAGTGATGGTGGGGAGTGATGATCAGAGGGATGGTGGGGAGGATAATTGCGGCGCCCCCCTCTAGGCAAGCTGCGGCGCACCAGGGCGCCGGGGCGCACAGATTGGGAACCACTGATCTAACAAGCAACAAATTGTTATTAAACCAGAAGACAAGGGGGGGGGGAATTGTTATCTTAAATTTGGAGGACTACATGGATGAATCCAATAGATTGCTAAGTGATGTTACCACATAAAAAAGTTAACCAATAATCCAGTAAAATAATTTTCCAGCCAAATGAAATCCTTCCTAGATGGAGATTTGGCACTGGGAATTTTAAACCAGAAGGAATATGATTACATCAATATATTACACCCAGTTACACCGGTGTTTTATTACATCCCAAAAATCCACAAAGACACCAGTAGACCCCAAGGTAGACACATAATATCGGGCATTGGGTCCCTCACGCAAAATCTCAGTGAATATATTGACATTTTATTACAACCCTATGTAAAAGAAATATACAGTCTTTTTTGCGCAATACAACACAAGTCCTACAAATTTTGGGGCAAGTCAAGTGGGAGGAGAATTACATACTGGCCACATGTGACGTCACATTCCTATACACATGTATTGATCTTGTGCAGGGATGTGAAGCCATCCAATATGGGCTTGCCAAATGTGGAGATCTCAAGGAATCACAAATTGAATTCCTTGTGGAGGGAATTAGATTCATCCTAGGGCATAATTCCTTCTGGTTCAACGGTGAACATTATTTGCAAACAAGGGGCACTGCCACGGGCAGAAGATTCACGCATGGTTACGCTAACATATTTATGGGTTGGTGGGAAGACCATTTCATATGGTCAAACAACACCTTCGGCGCGAATCTTGTGCTCTGGCATAGATATATCGATGATGTGGTTATTATTTGGAAGGGATCAGAAGAAACCCTGAAAAAAAATTTGGAATACATTAACAACAATCATATAAACTTACGCTTTCCTCATACCTATAGCAAAGCATCTATAGAATTTTTGGATCTGTTGATAACGATAGAAGATGGAAATATTCATACAAAAACAAATTTCAAACCCGTAATTTGCAACAATTATTTGTTAGTAACTAGCGAACACAAGCAACAATGGCTTGACCATATTCCATATGGCAAATTTAGAAGACTCAAAAGGGAATTGTTCAAAAAATGATGATTTTATTGCCCAATCACCCTCTCTTAGTAACAAATTCATAGAGCGCAAATATAAAAAAGACACAGTAGAAACAGCATTTCAAAAGGTCTCTCAGACAGATAGATCAAGTATGCTCCTATATAAAGAGAAAGAACAACAAACATTGAACAACTCTGATTCCTTTATTCCATTTATTACAAAATATAGCAGCAAATCAAAACAGATTGAACAAGTTCTGAAAAACCACTGGCAAATTTTGGAAGCAGATAGAATCCTTGAGCCAATCCTCTCAGATAGGCCGAAAGTTATTTTTTCTAAGGCACGCGATCTCAAACAGCAGTTTGTACCAAGTTTCCTGAAAAAGGAAAAAGAGGAAATGTGGTTAGAAAGAGATAACAAGGGTTTCTATAGGTGCACAGCGTGCAGAGACTGTCGCTGCAATGCATCACAGCCAAGCAAAATGAAAGAATTTGTCTCCATAACAACAGGGGAAACATTTAAGATAAAGGAGAATATGTCCTGCAATAGTGTAGAGGTGGACTACCTCATAGCATGTGGGTGTGGGATCCAATATATTGGCCGCACAAAAAGGTCATTACAAATAAGAATGGCTGAACATGTACGTAACATAGAAAAAGGGGAGGAAACACACAGTCTATCCAGTCACTATAAAGCAGTACATCAATGCAACCATAAGGATTTGTTTTTTGTGGGATAGAATTAGTTAGACTAGGATAGAAAACTGGAGGGGGGGGGGGATTATGTCAACAAAATATCTCGGCGTGAAACCCACTGGATTTATACATTAAAATCCACTTGGACATAACATTGAGATAGACTTAAACTCCTTCCTGTAAACATCCACCAATGGGTGGGTGTTCATAGAGTTTGCATTAACTTCACATAGAATGTTTTCTTTCATTTGCACTATCTGTGTTTAAAGTATATCTGTCTCCAAGTATATCTGTCTACATAGTCCTGACATTGTTTCATGAAAAATAATTTTTTCATTAAATTCCTCTTTTTCCTGTAGGTTAGCATGTATTTTTTAGATTGAAATATAGAAAGAAGTTCGACATGTAATAGTAATCCCCCCCTAAATTTTATGTATTTATTTGACCTCTTTTGTCCCTTTTTTAATAATTAAGACTTCATGTTCTCCTTTTAAATACAGAGTTATAACTGGTTAATAAAGGTAGAATGAGAAATATAATGTGCAATTCTTTCTCTCTGAAATTTTGATAACAATTGTAACACTGCCATTGCTAGAAACAACATGTATAATCATGGATATTATTGATCACTTTCAATTAGCAGACATCATAAATAACATAAAATCGTGGAATAGATCAAACATCATGATTCTACTATACTGTATACTGAAGTTTGAAGCTAATATGCTCTTTAGATGTTCTCTGTTATGTTACACCATGTGCACACATTTTGTCCATCAATCAAGCTAATTAACAAATCTTAGCTTGTTTAAATGTGGGCGTATACTCAAAATGGACCCTATAAAGAGGAGCCACTAGAACATGTAATTACAACCCCTGACGAAGCCCTTGGATTGGAGAAACGCGTAGGGTTAATTTTTTCAAGATCTAAAACGAGTGGGAGAAGGCTACATGCGTAGAAGTGAGAGGAGGAATTTTCAAAAATCTTGTTGGCGCCAACACCGGATGAACGGCTGTGGCAGGAGACGTGAGACGCAGGCATCACACGCAAGACATGGAAGCTGCAGACGTACCCTGACATCACGGAAAAGACTGCGGTCCAACAAACACTCTGGCCAAGCAGTGGAAGGGGAAGTGAGACAGCAAGTGAGTCGCAGTGCCCCTCAGGATTCCGGCAGCAACTGCATATTAAAGCTAGGAGCGGCAAAGTGAAGAGGTAAAGCACCCATATCTGTACTATCAGTGGAGACAGGGATTAATGTGCTAAGAGCTGTGTAGGCTCTAGCTGAAAGGCTACTCACTAGCTTTGCCTAAACACACACCTGAATCCATCTTCACTCTTTGAGGGTTGAAAAACAGAGTGCACAAAGTCTGCTCAAGAGATATGTGATTTATTTGACATCTCTTTCCTCTTGCCAAGACAGCAAACATCATAGATACCAGAAGCACACAGTGTTGCCATTCCCCATATCACTTATACCAATTTAACAAAACTCAAAGTGTTTCCACCAATACTGTGATATACACTAAAGAACTTACTGTATCATTTTTGGATTTTCTAACAAGTAGTTTTAAGTGGATGCACCTGTTATACTAGGGTGGACATTAGAAGATCTTTAAGATTGTTACCCATGTACAGTATATGCAAATACAATATATGTATGCTTAATCATTTTGCAAGTAACAAGTGTTTGTTTTAACAGGCCCCTATTAGGGCATTTTTTTGATTAATTTTATGAGTTTAAATGTTATTTGGTTTATTTATTACCCAGCTGGGATAATTTCATATTTTTGTATTTTATTTTCAGAACTATTAGGTTTTTGATATTATTAAAAGTATATTTGTATCGCACACATTTAGAGTGTGGTCTCATTTGAAATCTCTTGACCTCTAAGAACTAGGGCTCTTTTTTAACTAATTCCGTGCGCAGGAGTATATATAACTTTTTTCCTTTCTGTACACTTCTATTATAGTATACAATTCTCTTGGTCCTGCCGGGTGTGCGGTGTCGCTCTGTCAGCACAGCAGTGCGCTGTGCATGCGCGGGCTGTAGGCTGGCGTCTGTGGTTGCCTGGGAGATTTTCCGACTGATTCTGTGCATAGATGCATGCACAGTCTTGGTACTCTACTGGCTCCCCGGCTCAGCTTGGTACTCCGCTGTGCATGCCCGACGGGTGACGCGTCGCTTCGCCCTGTGCCGGGCGTAGGTAGCTGACGTCAGCACACCCAGCAATGACTCTAATTGACACTAATTGAATTCCCTCCGTTTGCAGGCGGGGGATGAGTACCTTGTTTCACGGATTGTCAGAATCTGCATTTGGAACAGCTGATGTGCAAGTTACAAGTAACTACAGGGCTGGTGATTGGTTCATGTTTGTCTGGTGCCCTGTGGGTTGGGGTATATATGGATGCTCACTGTCATTTGACTGTTGCACGGCCCTGAGGAAGGTCTCTCTGTGGGACCGAAACATTGTCTGCAGTGTATTTTTTGGTCTAATACAAGACGTTTGGATTATACAACACAGTGTGCTGTCTCTTTTTGCTGGAGTTGGGCTGGTAAATATGTTCTATTAAATACCCATGGTATGAGCATCTGTTTTTGCCCTTACACCTGTGTGCTGACTGGTATATATATATAAAAAAGGTATCACCTAATACTGAAGAACTCATTTATTCTGCAATATTGCAATATATATATATATTTATATATAAAAGTAATCCACTCCAGCAGGAGCAGACACAAGACAGCACTCAAAGGTAAGTAAGAAAACTTGTATTCAAAAATAAATCTAGCAAAAACCTGCCTTTGAGTGTTCTGTCGTGTCTGCTTCCTGCTGGAGTGGTTTACTTTTCTCTTACTATTGGTATAGGACAGGACATGCACTGCAAACTCTATATGGTATTGGGAGTGCCGACTGCCCCATTTGTTATATATATATACACCTGTGTGCTGACTGGTATATATAAATAAATAAAAGTGGCACTGTGTGCTCATTTGCATGTCTTTCCAGAATCCCTTGCTGCATGTGAAGTGCGTTTGCTGGTGATAATGGTGTGAAAGACAGGGTTGCAGACCTGTCTAAGACATGCAAATGAATATACAGGAATATTTAACAGTTGCTTTTATATATATATATATATATATATTTAATATATATATATATATATATTATATATATATTATTATATATATACCAGTCGCACACGGTGGTATTATAACAAATGGGGCAGTCGGCACTCACACAGTGTGCTCATTTGCATGTCATTTCCCAGATCCCTTGCTGCAGTGAAGTGCTGTATGCGGGTGATAATGGGGAAAGGCGGGGTTGCCGACCTGCCTAAGACATGCAGATGAGCATACAGTTGTATGCATATTGCTTTCCTGTGGAGGGTTTTGTCACTTTTTTTACTCACCATAACTTACTCAGTATTATGATATATATATATATATATATAGATATAATATATATATATATATATATATACGTATATATATATATATATATATATATATATATATATAGATTCATATATATATATCATATATATATATTATATGATATATATATATATTATATATAATATATATATTATATATATAATTGCCTGAGTTAAGTTATGGTGAGTAAAAAAAGTGACAAAAACCCTCCACAGGAAAGCAAATATGTATATATATATATTTATAACAGAGCTCCTTACCAGGCAGACCATCAGATATATATATATAACACTATTGTTTAATGAGTTCTAAAAATAGTATTTCATAGAACTATTTTGACTTTTTCTACTAGAAGATTAGAAGGTTGCATGTATTACTGAAATGGAAACCAGATGGAACATCCGACACAGTAACTATTGGAATTGTTTGAACTGGGAGTTCATTTTCCCACAGAAAAATATGTGTGTTGTATACTTTAGAGCATTGGTACTCTGCTGTTGGTGAAATTAAAAAATGTTTTCTATGTATGAAGTGAATTTTGTTCTCATTACAAAAATGTTTGGAAAATACTATAGATTTTTAGCTTCAGTTAAGAAGGTGAATTTGATTCTTATAGGCAAATTCAGTTATTAAGATTGAAGTAACTGATACGTGACCTGTGTAGTTGAGTTAATAAATTGGAGTACACTGAACTGAAAAAGAAAATGAAAGGGTCATGGAAATCCAAGGGAAAGAGCAGTAATGGTCACTGCAAAATCTTTTATTCTGTGCGCTAAGAAGTGTGAGAAAGGAAACTTATATTTTTGAAGAGAAATTCTGCAATATTAAAGGTCAGTGAAATGTTCAAGTGTTATAACATGAAGATTGACTTTTATTATTACCATTTATAAAGTAACTCCCTATACTAAAACATCATTGGAGTAACATAGTGATATAATGTTTTCCCTTTTTAGACTTTTTCCAGAAAGATCTTTGGTTTAAATGAAAAATAGCACAGTTTAGTGAACACAGGTGGAATCTGAAAGCATATTATCACCACAGAAAATCAACTACATGAACCGTGCCTGTTCAAACCACTCACACTGCATCCCTACTGGACATTTTGAGGATAAACGACAACATTTCTTGAGTTTTTTCATTCAATGAACACTCTTGCTTCACCTACAGTCCATCATCTATAATACTAACTGTTGGGTGGGATGCTGGATGCTGGAACAAGGGCCCAAAAAAATCACTATGATGGTGTGGGTTACAAAACGATCCAGTCAAGATATGTGTTGGGAATTGTGGGGATGAAGTTTTTTATTATGTAAGCAGAAGTGATTTTACAGCAAACAAAGAAGTATGTTTAAAAAAAAACAGTACCATTGCTTTTTCTTTTTCTTAATTTGAAAAAAGCTTTTACTCTAATAGGGAAGTAGAGTTACAGGAAATATGTTGTTGGCTGGAAATAGGCCGTCTCCTCGAAATAGAGAAGTGAATGTAGAGAAGAGGTAAACCTATTTTTCATTTTAAACTTACATTTTACATTTAACAGTGGGGGAAGGTTAAGTATTCTGGTGCGCAAGTATACCATATCAACAGTGAGAACACAAAGCAGGGGGTGAGAGAGACCGTATATGGTGATCATTTTTTATCAGGTCACTTGACACTTTTGGCTTTGCATATGCTTATAAATAAACACTGCTTTGTTTGTGTGGTGTGGCACATCTCCTGCGAGAGACTACTGTCACCCATAATTATGCAGCTTAGTCTTTTTACTTCAACTCCCTGGGTTTGAGTTGTGACAAATTTGTCTCCTAACACTGACAAAGCCAAAGTTGGACCAATTGTCACCCTGCTAATGGATGAGTACCTTGCTTGGGTTTGTGCTATGATGGAACAGAATGGCCTTCTAATAAGGGACCTGCAGGGATTCATAGAAGCCATGAGGCTGATTTTTGATGACCCAAACCATCATGCGACCACTGAGGCAACTCTGACCAACCTTCATCAAGGAAGACACCCGGTAGCAGAGTATGCTGCTGAGTTCCACAGATAAGTTACTGATACTAACTGGAACGAGGACACTCAGAGATATCATTTTCGCCAGGGCATCTCTGAGCAAATTAAAGATATACTTGCAGGCATGGTGCCTGCAGAGGAGTTTGAGGACTATCTCAGTTTATGCATTCAAATAGATTGAAGGCTTACTGAAAGGAGATTGGAAAGACAAGGGTTCTGGCCCAACAACCCCAGGGATAGAAATGCTAACACCCCAAGACTCTTCAGGGACACTGAGATTGAGCCGATGGAAGCAAACTTGTTGTGAGTACCTATTTCTCTCGAAGAAAGTATTAGACGCCGTTCAAAAGATCTCTGTTTTTATTGCGGGAATTTGGGACACTATCTCGCCAATTGCCCAAACAAGTCCAGGCAATACTCTTCCCAGAGTCACAGGAGAAATCAGCTACAAATCCTTTTCAAGACTGTTTGCCTACGAAGGTTAAGATGCCCTTCTTCAATACTGTACATCTATACCTCCTTGTCCCCATTATTCTCAAGGAGGGAACACAATGTTTTTTAGCCACAGTAATAGTCGGCAGGAGGAAATTTCATGGAATTGAATTTTCCAAGAGCCATTCAGTAAATTGTCTACCCAAAGAGTCACAGAAAGGATGGAAGTCATTGATGGTTCTTCCTTGAGCTCAGGACCATGAAATCATCAATTTAACCTTAATCATAGATTACAATTACCAGGAGAAGATTTCTTTGTCTTATCCCTTCATCCATGTTTCTAGCGATTCTGGGAACTCCATGGCTCATGATTAATAATCCACTAATTTAATGGAAGTCCAGGGTACCTACCTTTCCCTCGGATCACTGCCAGCTCTCCGGTTTACCTAAAGTTCCTACAGCAGAGTGTGTGGGAATACACAAGATTTATTCTTCTCAGGAAAATCTGCTGCCTACTCAATACTCTGAGTTTGTGGACGTTTGTGACAAGAAAAACGTGGATACGCTTCCCCCACATTGTTCCAACAACAGCCACATTGAACTATGACCATGTGCTGCCATTACCTTTGGGAGAATCTATATCTTCTCAGAACCAGAACTGGAGGTACTAAATTACTACCTCCTTGAAAATCTGTCTAAGGGTTTCATCTGACCCTTTCTTCCCTGGCGAGTGCTGCTCTCTTCTTTGTGGGGAAAAAGTATGGTTCACTACATCCCAGCATTGTAACTAAATAAGATCATGGTACTGGAAAGAATCTGGTCAGCTATGATCTGCACCAAGTTAGATCTCCGAGAAGTGTACAATTTGATCTGAATCTGATCAGGTGACAAATGTAAGAGGCATTTTTGATGCTACTATGTGCACTACGAATACATGGTGATGCCTTTTGGACTCTGTAATGTCCCTGCTACCATCCAGCCTCTAATTAACAATGTTATCCAGGTGTTACTGGACCAATTCCATTTAGCATAACTGGATGATAGCCTAGTCTTCTCAGATAACATCTTGGATCACCAGAAACATGTCTCAATAGTCCTAGAGCATCTCCGAAAGCACACATTTTTTATTAAATTAGAAGTGTGCGATTTGGAAAAGAGCAGCAGGCATTTTCTCAGCTACTGCACCGACACACTTTATTCGAGCAAATACCCGGTATGTACCTGGCAGATACCTGGAATGCGCCGCTCCTCACCTCTGACAAGCCCCGTTGCATTTGCCTTCCCAGCCTGGGTTCATGCCTGGCTGATGGGCGGCTGATCTGTTAAATGATAATGATTAGGATTTAATAGGCTGCAATGCTTCGCGTGTCTACCAGATGGCATAAATTCATGAATTGTAATGCAGTATATATATATATATATATACTGTGCAGTATTGCAGCCAGCGGGAATAAAATGCTTCAATCCCTGCTTGGAAAATAACTCAATGCACTCGGGCAGAAAACAGTCACAAACCTCAATACACCCGGGTATACCCGAATTCGTGGGACTAGCCAAGCTCGAATAAAGTGTGTCGCCAGTGTATGTCATTTCCCCTGAGGGTTTGAGTATGAAGACAGGCAAGATTCAAGCTGTGGTGGAATGGCCAATACCTCAAAATAAGAAGGACATTCAGAGATATGTGGGCTTTGCTATTTTCTACCGACATTTTATTGCAAACTTCTTTGGCATTTTTGCTCCTATTACCCGACTCAACAGAAAATAATTCCCATTCGAATGATCTCCTGAAGCTGATTCAGCATTTGAACTATTAAACTCACTTTTCATCTCTGCTCATATCCTCATTTGCCAGAATTCATACTGCTGCGGCCCCATTTATTCTAAAACATCACCTCATTTTGCCTGGATTTTTTTCCGAATGCGACGCACTTTACCGGGTGCATGCCGCTTTCATGTTGCGTTCTCAGCCGCGGGTCATGCGCGGTTGATGCGCGGTTCATGCGTTTATTGAGAATGGTTCGGATTTAACAGGTTGAAATTCTTCACGTGTCCGCCAGATGGCAGATATTCATGAATTGTAATGCGCATGTGCTTCAGTAATGTGTCGACTTGCAGGTGTTTCGTTTAAAAAAGATACCACAGTGTGATTATGTAAATTGGCCTTGGGACTGAAGGAAGAGGTTACAATAATGTATCAATTTAGGCTACAGATACCTGCAGCCTGAGCCGGATTTCGCGTGCAGTTTTGAGCAAGCTTGCATGTACCTTAGCGATTTCCAGCCTCATCAGCTGACTACAGGTGTAGTAGTCCCGCTGCCAACTGTCAACGTGTATGATCAAGAATACTGAACTGGCAGTGGCCCGGCGCCAGCGCCACCTGATTGGAAAATTCTTTGGTGAGTAATGTTGCCGTATTTTTTTATTTTGAAAATATCAATATCGGTGCGATTCAAAAGTCAAGCGATTCTCCTGTAAGCAATATCATTGGCTGAGCGGCTTCTACAGTAGATACTGTACTGCACAATTGGTGAAAAGCTAGGTGCATGCGCATTGGAACCTTCTTGAAACACATATGCGTGTCATCACATCGACGGTAGGCGCATGCGCATGTGAACAGGAGACGCCCCCCGAGAAAATTATTGGTGGGACTGACTGGGAACTTCTTTAGGGGACTGACCATTACAGTAAAACTTTTCTTTTTGTTTTTCCTCAGAAAAGGAAACGCAAATGGAGGGATTTCGATGGATAATATTGCTTTGTGTAACAATGCCTGCACATTGCTGAATCGGATTTAAAAAACCACGTACCGGAGTCTACAGTTTAGTGGCCATTGTTATTGATTAGGGTAGAATACCTGAAACAGTATGCTGATGTTTTCCGACCGTACAGTATACAATACTTTTTTATATACAGTATACTGTGTAATAAACCCCCAAAAAATAAAAAGTATGCATTTATTCTACATGTATTACAGTACATACAGTGTGTCTTCTATACAGTACCAGTACATACTGTACAGTACAGTATGTGTCTTCTATTTTTTTTAATACTCTTGTGATGTGCAGTACTGAGCATGCCAATTTAAAACAAATCAACATTTTCTTTTATTGGTGGAGTAAGTACAAAAACATTTATTTACAAATACTGTACAATGTAAAAACATTTTAAGTGCACAGCAATTCAAAACATCAACAGGTGTATGGTTTACTGCTGGTGAAAACATTTATGTACAGAAAGTAAAAACATTTACAGTCAGTATGGTTTACAGTCACATGTTATAAAAAAAAAATCTTTATTCATAAAATATACAAAACGCAACATCACCTTTATTAAAGAACAGCAAGTCAAAACATTTACAGTGGGATGGTGTGCAAAACAGTCAGTCAGGCCTGAACCACTACAGTCCTCGAGGGTAGCAAACAGGCCCGGTTTTCAGGGTAACCTTTGAAAACCGGGCCTGTTTGCGACCCTCGGGGACTGGAATTGTGCAGGTCTTGTGTACAGTAAATACAAACATTTTTTTATTGATACAAGTTAAAACACACAACATCTCCTTTATTTAAGTACAGCAGGTCAAAACATGTACAGTACTGTATCGCTGGAGCGATTTGCCACCTTTGCATTCCAGAAAAAAGGTTGCATATCTAGGAAGCTGCGGCCAAAACACCCAGTGAAGATGCATGTGTGGGGTGCCATCTCTAAGCGTGGACCAGGATGCATTGTCATCTTTGAAGGTAAAATATATAAAATATAATGTAGCCTTATGCACTGTACTGTACTAGTGTGCATTTTTTTGAGCACTTTTCTTTTCTTGTTATAGGAATCATG
>WSYH01017316.1:0-12058 GCA_036426205.1 Ascaphus truei | reverse complement strand
CCGTGCTGTGTGTCTCCCCCGTGCTGTGTGTCTCCCCCGTGCTGTGTATCTCACCCCGTGCTGTGTGTGTGTGTCTCCCCCGTGCTGTGTGTCTCCCCCGTGCTGTGTGTCTCCCCCGTGCTGTGTCTCCCCCGTGCTGTGTCTCCCCCGTGCTGTGTGTCTCCCCGTGCTGTGTGTCTCCCCCGTGCTGTGTGTCTCCCCCGTGCTGTGTGTGTGTCTCCCCCGTGCTGTGTGTCTCCCCCGTACTGTGTGTCTCCCCCGTGCTGTGTGTCTCCCCCGTGCTGTGTGTGTCTCCCCCGTGCTGTGTGTCTCCCCATGCTGTGTGTGTCTCCCCGTGCTGTGTGTCTCCCTGTGCTGTGTGTGTCTCCCTGTGCTGTGTGTGTCTCCCCGTGCTGTGTGTGTCTCCCCCGTGCTGTGTGTGTGTCACTCCGTGCTGTGTGTGTGTCTCTCCCGTGCTGTGTGTCTCCCCCGTGCTGTGTGTCTCCCCCGTGCTGTGTGTCTCCCCCGTGCTGTGTGTCTCCCCCGTGCTGTGTGTGTCTCCCCCGTGCTGTGTGTGTCCTGCACCCCGCTTCTGCCACCCTGCCACTGCCACCCCGCTGCCGCCATTTAGCCACCACCACTAAGGTGAGTGCATTAGCGTTTATTAGTATTAGGGTTTAACTTTAGGAGTTTTAGAGTAAGGGGTCCTATTAGGGGTTTAAGGTTAAGGTTAGGGGTTTTTAGTGGAAAGGGTTATTGTTAGGGGTATTAGGGTAAGGGGTTAAGGTTAGTGGTATTAGGGTAAAGGGTTAAGGTTAGGGGTATTAGGGTAAGGGGTTAGGGGTATTAGGCTAAGGGGTTAAGGTTAGGGGTATTAGGGTAAGGGGTTAAGGTTAGGGTAAGGGGTTACAGTTAGGGGCAAAACTGCTGGCGGCTAAATATCCTGGTGGCCGATCGGCGGAGGCTGAATGGCGGTGGCGAGCTGTCCTAGACCGTATTTGAGATGCGTATTACAACCCCCAACACCTGGGAATAAAACACAGAACACGTGTAAATCTGGGGGCTTGTGTATATGGCGGGAAGACAGCTGAGATCCGTACGAAAGGGAGAGAAAACGGTATAATACCACGAGTCATTATGCAAAGACGGGTGGGGGGGCCGTGCTGGTCCTTACTTCCATGTAGTAACACAGGAGGGAGAGGGAGTAGGAGGTCTGATACCTTTTATTGGACCAGCAAGCAGATAACATGAGGCAAGCTTTCCCAGCGCTCAGGGTCAGGGTTACCGACGCAGGACCCTGAGATGTTGGAAAGCTTGTCTGGAAGCCGGTAGACAAATTGAAAGCTGTCAGATATCTTAATTTTTTTAAATGTATTCTGTGTTTGGTGCTCTTATTCCTGTGTTAGAGATCACTGTATTCAAATATATGTTATGTAAAGTGTTGCATATGTAGCACCTGTTATATATGTAGCACCTGTTCCCCCCTCTCCCACGGGAGATCTGGCCACTACATGGGTGTTTCCCTGGTGCTGTAGCTCACCTGCTGGTTACAGGAGGTCTGAGTTGCTCCGCGGATGTTGTGTGTGAGCAGCAACAGGGCAGGCTTTTCCTTCTCATGGTGCAGCGCCTCCATCCCATGAGGATCCTGCTGGAAGCAGGATGGTCCCCACAGGCAATTTTCCTTCACAATGACCACACATTATAGCTGGTACAACGGCTTCTTTATTGGGTAGACCCCAGGGGCTTGAAGCCCCAAGAGCCCCTCCTCAGCTACTTTACCCTCTTGCTGGGAAAAGGGTATCGCACCATACCACACAGCTCAGCCCTATTCAATTTGGTGGTCAACTTTTATACCCAGGGGAAGTGCTTGTAACCTTGCTCCATAACAGCAGGACCAGGTACTGACAGGCATTACATCATACATGTGTCCCAGTCAGTACCCTCCCCAGGTATGGCACTCCAACTGCCAGTATAGGCCTACCCCTGGATAAGTGAAAAACAAATATATCAAAAAGTGGCGCTCCAAAATTATATAAACAAATGTGGTAAAATGTGATACTTAATACAAACATGAATTAATGCTGCTTAACCCAGTGTGGGGTCGTTCTCTCGATCCCGTGGACAGTGAAGAGGTGAAGGTCATCAGGAAGCGCAAGGTCATGTAAAAACAGAAGAAAATTCCCTGATGGTGCAGTATTGTGATTGATATGTGATTAATATCAAGATGCAGTGTGCTAAATACTCACAAGTGTAGAGTGAGGTACAGTGGAGGAACACTCAAGACGTCCCTGAACTCCGTACAGTGTTTTCAAGCAGGAACTTGCTGGTAAGAGACGTTCTCCAGGACTTCATCCCCCATCCAGGACGTAGGGGGAACACTGCTCACGGATTAATTAATCAACTTGTAAGTGTTTACTGTTTTTTTAACATTGTTATAAAGGTTACTCCATTATTCCTTCTGTCCTCTGCCCTGTTCATCGGGGAGTATCCCGCCTCTTCAGTGGATGATCTCCACCCATACCATATGGGTGGTTACTCGGGAACACCGAGAACACTCGGGAACGAAACGTCATATTTGTCACTGGCAAATGTGAGTAGAATCACGTGTGGTACCTATGTTTTGTGGGAAATCCTGAAACAACCACACATTTTCTTCTTGTGCTTTGTTTATTTTTCATACTACCGGGAGAGGGTGCCGTTCGGATCTGTTACGGCCACCCTGAAAATATGTTATTGTGGGTGTTGATGCTCTGTCTGGCGTTGGGAAAGCTTCGAAGGACCGTTTATAAACTGAAAATAAAAAAGAGTCATGAGATCGTCTTTCGGCGGAAACATTTGGGGTTTAACGTGTACTTTTATTCATTGAGTGTAGTGAACAGGAATTAAAATGAATGTATGTTTGTGACAAATCTTAACGTGACGAAGGTATAAGTCTGTGAGCTGTGAATGTACCCGAGTGGTCGTAGGCAAAAATGAATTGCCCATCTACATGTGTGACAAGTAGGAGAAAAAAAACACCAGGGGTGATGTATATGCGTGTTCGAAAAAAAATATACATTTGGCAAGCACCGGCCGAGAGTGGACTTTTAATTTAACAGAGTGGCAGACGCTCCTATTGGCCCAAGCAGCACACGTGTCGGTACACGGTGCGAGTAGATTGTTGTTCGGCGAGTAGATTTTTTGGTGTTTGTCGACCAATGATTATATGTCAATATGTGATGGGACGGTAGGTTATCTGGAAGATGAGGGGCTGGTTTGCCAGGTGTTGTTAACTACTGGGAAGAGTACTGAGTATTTTATAGTCCTAAGATTAATGTGAAATTGAAATAATTGTGACTTCCAATGACCCCAGGTTTGTAGAAAAGAAATGGCATGGCAGGAGAATATGTGACAACAAACGACAGGCAAGGAACACCCAGCAGGCTGCCAGTCCTGGGGATACGCACACAGAAAAAGAGATTTGTCACGATTTTGTGGGTGTACATTTCAGGTATGAACACACGATTGCGGCTGCGCTGATAGTTTACTGGCGACGTTAACCAAGCGCCGTAGAAAAGAGCACGCAGGCCCGTCGCGGGTGCCCACACGGGGGCGAGGCTACGTCGACGATGGTCACGGGAAGTCAAACGATTTTTACTTGCTTACAGCGATCGGTACAGCCCAGATGAGGGCGGACCGCTCGCGCCACGCGCCGGTACCTCTGTACACACTCCTGCACATAAGCAAGAAATCGCTATTACAAACGGCGATGGCTGTCGCGTCCCGTCACTATAAGCGCAACCTCCTGACTCTTCTTGGGGCGATACACTACATCTTGGAGGGCTCACATCTTCTTCCAAACGACACCCTTGGAAGGATTTCTCCAGTCATTTTCCTGGTGCTTGTTCATGTGGTACAGTATATGGGGTATTGTTTTCTTCACACTAATTTAAACAGTGATTTCCTTTTGTAATCATTGATCCTGGGTCCTTTTTTTGATGCGTCTGGCCTGCCTTTTGTAGGCCGTTGTAGCACCGGTTTTCTAAAATTGTGATTTTGTTGGTACTTTGAATTTTCTGGATAGGAAGGGGGCAGAAAAGCCCCAGAGACCCCCCCTCGAACAGAACACGAAGGATCCACGGATATATAGACAAATTTATGGGAATGGCAGGACATAAGAAATTAAAACTCAGCAGGAAACCAGTTCATAGAGTGCTTTGTAGAAGGACCGTTTTTAGCCGGGTTTATTCCTATATCCGCCCCCCACCACAACCAATAGGCGTTATTTTAAGTCAAAAATGCTCATTGACAGTAACTTGGCCGCTTTGACAGATATAGAATGAAGCCGCTCAGACTCAATTATTATCGCGTCAACAGATTCCGTAGCACGTACAATAGGGTGGAGGATAAAAAAAACAATACGAGTACAACATTAACCTACATTGTTACAGTAGGTAAGGGGGTCCTGCCCCCAAGGAGCTTACAATCGGACTGAAGGGTCCGTCAATGGACGGATAAGCTCAAAATTTACACAGCCCGCAACTCTGCCCCACTCTTCACCCCTCAATGAGTTTGTATCTCTCCTCACGTCCCCTTATACCAACGCCACGAAAACACCCCCCAAGCACACAGTGAGCACGTGACTTTTAGATATGCAACGTGGGTTAACACACACGGCTACTTCTAGCCAACCTCCATTCTCTATGCAAGAATCAGCGAGGTTAATAAACCACTACTCAATTGACATCATATCTATCCACTGCCAGCCACCGAGGTTATGCAGATTACGATAAAAGATCTTAGCTAAAATATCCGCCAGGGCCTCCGAGGTCCCGGTTTCTTATAGGAAAAAAAACTATGCCCCTAACACCCAATCAGTTGTAGTCACATGTGCACCGAATTCGTAGTACGTTAAGTATTCTCTCCAGAGCGAGCATAGAGTTCATTCAGAGCCAAGCAGTACTTATTAAATGTTTTAACATAATAAAAAATACAGGGCTTAGATTCCATGAAAAGGTATTACAAAATAAACCATGCAGTTATTACAATTAAGGCAGAACAGCTTCTTAAAATTATAAATGATAAACATAAAAGAAATCTATTCTTCACCCACATGACATGATTTTACCCAAGAGAGGCGCTGTACGAAACATTGAAAATATCCGTATCTTGGTCTCAAAATACTCCTCTGTAGATATCTCTCCCCCCCCCCACACCACACTTGCGCTCAGCCTTAAATACAGTTATTCACATGGAAACACAAACCTAACCCAGCACCTCTCTAAATCAGTGGTGAGGTGAAGTTTCCTCAGAGTAAAAATTCTCCCACCCAGGAGGTTTAAAAACACGGATTTGTCCTATCTAAATAACTTCATAACTTCAGTCAGTAGTACTTATGCACGTGGAAATATTAATACATTCCGGCACGAATGCTGCTCACACATGAGGGACTAAATATTACAGTGGAATACTAAATTGAGAGATATTAATATCTGTCTCGTAGTACCTGGCTAGACGTCATGTGTCGTAAATTATTGCGACTTCGTCCCACGGGATCCACACAGGGTTAACGTTTAGCATGTTCAGCCGAGGACATCTCTGCTATTCTTATATTGTTTAATACGGTCAATTATTCTGAAACCTTCTGTAGCCCGCACCCTTGGCCCCCATAAAAACCCTGTCAAGAAATGCTTTGAAGCTGGGCCTTCAGGTAGAGAACGTTGTAACAGGTGCTATATTCACACCCAATGCTCCAGGACATGGCAAGTGCTACAGCAATATACACTTGGCCTGCAAATAGGTGGTGTTAACTAAAACAAACCCCCTCTACTGTTCACACCACCTTCAATCAAGCTTTTGAAGACCCAGATATTTCTGAAACAAGACACCACACATCTTTGTATTTCCTAAAATGCGTCATTAAACCCTTAAGCCAGAGGGATTAAAAATACCATATTTATGACATATCCCCATGAACTGCATATGCAATACTTTGCCAAGACCAATAATCGAGCAACTGTAAATCAGAGAATGGAGCAAAAATGGTGACACTTTTGACAGCCCTTCGGCTGTTGCCTTTAGGGCGACTCAGAGTGTAATGTCCCAAGCTTCTTTTGGTAGAAATAAAAAAAACCGCAGCATGCGTGACAGGTGCTCACGCAGAACATGCAGGAGGGAGGAGTTGGTGACTCCAGGTGTGATGGTTTAGAGACAACTGAACCCCACACTAGCACCAACTAGTCTAGCAACAATTGGTCCTCTGCAGAGATAGGGGAACCTATTAAGGGTCATTTAGATTCTGCTAGAGTGTGAGGAAGAGTGTCAATTATAGGTTAGTGACCTGGAAATACAACAATAGATGGCTCTTCCAAACCATAATAAATAGCTCATGATAAATCAGAAAGAGCATTTCCCTTTATAAAAGAAAAAATTAGAAGGGTGGGAAGCGGGGGTCATCCGGAGCTGAACGGTGTAATTTATGCTGCGGGGCATCATTGCCCCCGATATATATAACCTATGAGGGTATGCTGGTAATCTAACCAGATTTAAAGGTCCCAAATCACACGGGGCCAAAGGGCAAGACTTAGGGATGACAATGAGGTTCCATTGGCCCGTGCTATGTGGCACTTTAACCAAATCATATTGTGTGCACAGCCGGCTGCCACCAGCAGCCCCTTAGAGGCACCGCGGACCGGTCCCGGAGCTAAAATGAACGATTTTTCAGCGCCGGAGACCCCGTTAAAGAAAGGGTTCAGGAAGGAAGGCTTAAGCAGGGGTGGGCCTCTGATGAGCCACCTGGTGCTGAAGCAGGGATGATCCTATGCAGGACCGGCTGGTGGATCGTGAGGACTGAGTGGCCCACCCCTGCTCTAAAGGGTTCCATAGCCAAAAAAACGACTTGATGAGCGCACGCACAATGTACAATGACATATGTAAGTAACGTGAATATGACAGACTAATGAGAAAACCCGCGTTTCAGATTGGATAGGACAGAACAGTTCCGGGGCTGATTATTTTATTCAGGGGGGAGAGGTCTTCCAATGTATAGTTGCCTTTTCATACCATCAGTGGTGTGGGGGAATAGGGCAAGCAAAGAGGCCAGCAGCAGTAACAGGCGCCACCACATACAAGTACATGTAGTAAGACCAGATACACGGCAAGGCAGATGTGCGAAACTGATAAATGTGTGGAGGTTGCGCTAGCGCGGTTGGTGTGCCGGTGTGATCGTGTGCGCGTGCGCCGGTGTGTGTGTGATGCGAGATATGAGTGTTATTGTCTTTATAAGAACCGGTGTTCTAACTGTATTGAAACATTCCAGAAACCGCTATGTGCTTAGTCTGATATAATCCTGATTCCAGTAGCCAAAGATTATTCAAAAAGGAAAGAAAGAATAAGACTTTTTTCAATATTTATAAAGTTCTAAAGTATGTATAATCTAATCTATCCGGTGTATCTATATATATATATATATATATTATATCGGTGTAGTCTATATTCTATATATCGTGTAGCTATCTATATATCTGGTATCGCTAAGATATGTGTTTTGTATCTATCTATTAATCGGTACTATCATATATCGGTGTATCTATCGATATATATCTGTATCTATCTATATATTTCTATACTGTGGTATCTATCTATAAGTGATCTATCTTATCTGTGTTTATTATCAATATCTGTGCTATCTATTTTTTTTTAATATCGTGATCTTTATCTATCTCTATCATAAAATCATCTATCATCTATCTATTCTTATTATCCAAATCTATCACTACTTGTGATTAATCATAAGGCATCTATCTCTGTGTTATCTATTATTCCATCTACTCTGTATGGTATCTATCTATCCATTCTATCTCTGTGTTATCTATCTATCCATCTATCTCTGGTATCTTATCTATCTTGATATTATTAAGTAAAGCATGTTACAAATATATAAGCATGAAAGCAAACAAACGCTAATGTTATTTATTGATTTGTGTGTCTTTTCCATCTAACATCAATTGTGATCGGTTAATTCAACACGCAAAATTTAATATATAGAAAGTTCTCCCGTCTGTGTTCCGTGTTTGTGTCCTCCCCGGCATGTTTCCGGTGTCACTTGGGCTCCCGTGTGACTCGTGCTTGTGTGTCTCCGTGATTGTATGCTCCCTGTGCTCCGTGCTGTCCCCGTGCTGTGTGTTCGTCGGGTACCCCCGTGTTGTGTCTCCCGGCTGGGTGTATCCCCAGTGTGTGCTCCGTGCTGGTCTCCCAGTGGATGTGTATCCCCAGTGCTGTGTGCTCTCCCCCTGTCGTGTCTCGATGCTGTGTGTCCCACCCGTTATGCTGGTAGTCCCCGTGCTGGTGTATACCCCCGTTGTGTGCTCTACCCGTGACGTTGTGTGTGTCTCCCAGTGCAGTGTGCTCCACGTCGTGTGTCTCCCGTACTGGGAGTTCACCAGTGCTGTGTTCTAATCCCGTGATGCAGTCCCCCGGCTTGTGGTACTACCCACCGTGATGTGTGTCTTCCACAGTGCTGTGTGTGTCTCCACCGAGCTAGAGTCTCCCCGCGGTGTGTGGAAGGGTCTCCCCGTGCTGTGTCTGCTGTCACCACGTGCTGTTGTTACCGATCCCCCGTGCTGTTTGGTCGTCCCCGTTGCTGTTGTGTATACTCCCCCCGGCTGTGTTGTCTCGTGTGTTTGCTGTTCCCGTGTCGTGTGTGTCTCCCAGTTGTGGTGTGTCGCCCCCCCGTGCAGTGTGTGGCTGTCTCTCCACGTGATGTGTGGTCCGTGCACGTGTCTCCCAGTGCTGTGTTCTCACCCGTTGCTGTGTGCTGTGTCTCCCCCCGTGGTGGGGGTGTCTCCACGTATCGTGTGTGTTGTCATACCCATGGCTCATGCGTGTGTTACACAGCTGTGGTCTCCCCATGTGCTGTAACCCGATTGCGTGTCCTGTGTGCCCGTGCGTAGTACGTGACGCCACGGTGCACGTCGGCTTCCCCGGCTGGGTTTGTCTCGTGCTACTTCTGCTCTTTCCCTCGGCTTCTTTTGGTAATTTCTTTAGTAGTGATTTTCATCAGTGTGGGCGTTTCATGCCACAGCTCCCTCTACTGGTTGTTTCTCCCGCTGTTTGTTGTATCACGTTTGTCTGACTTGTGTGTATATCAAAGTGACTTGTGTGTATCTACAAGTTGATGTGTGTGTCAAATTACATGCTGGTTCCCGTGGCTGTGTGTCTCCGTGCATGGGTGTGTTAACGTCCATGCCTGTGTGGTATTAACCAATGGGTACACCGCGCTCGGTATGTGATGTGTTGTGGTATCGCGAGTCTGTTTGTTAGTTCAACGGGTGATGTGATGTTTATGCCCACGCCCGATCCTGGTGGATACCCAGGGATGTCTTTGTTCGTAGCTAACAGTCGATTGGAGTGTCTCTCAACTGTGTGTGTGTGTGTAGTCACGGATTTGGGTGTCTGCGTGGTCACCCGTTGCTCGTGGTTGTGTTTGTCTCCCTGTGCTGTGTCCTTGTCTCTCCCGTCTGGCTGCGCCTGTGTGTCACCCGCTGTCTGTGGAGTGTGTCTCCCAGGTGCTGTGGTCTCCCCCGTGCTGTGTGTGTCTCCACGTGCTGTGTGTGTCGATGCACCCCGCTTCTGGCACCCCTGCCCTGCCCCACGCTGCCGCCATTTACACCCACACACTAAGGTGAGTGCATTAGCGTTTTTATAGTATTAGGGTTTAACTGTAGGAGTTTTAGAAGTGAGGGGTCCTATAGGGGTTTGTTCGGTAGGGTTTAAGGTTTTTTGAAAGGGTGTTTAGTGGAAAAGGGTTATTGTTAGGGGGGTATTAGGGTAAGGGGTTAGGTTTAGCAGGTTTAGGGTTAAAGGGTTAAGGTTAGGGGTTATTAGGGATTAAGGGGTAGGGGTATTAGGCTAGGTGTTAAGGTTTAGGGGTATTAGGTGTATAGGGGTTAAGGTAGGGTAAGGGGTTACAGTTAGGGGCAAAAACTGCTGGCGGGCTAAATATTCATGGTGGCCCGATCGGCGGAGGCATGAATGGCGGTGGCGGAGCTGTCCTGACCGTTTTGAGATGACGTATTCAACCCCATCCAACACGCTGGGAAGATAAAACACAGAAAACGTGTAAATCTGGGGGCCTTGGTGATATGGCGGGAAGACAGCTAGAGATCCGTCGAAAGGGAGAAACGTTATTTGTATAATACCCTGAGGGTCTTATGCAAAAAAACAAAAAGCGGGTGCGGCGTGGGGGGGCCCGTTGATGGTACTTACTTCCATGTAGTAACACAGCAGGAGTGAGAGGAGTAGAGGTCTGTACCTTTTATTGGACCAGCAAGCAGAAAATGAGGCAAGCTTTCCCAGCGCTCAGGGTCAGGGTTACCAGACGCAGGACCCTGAGATGTTGGAAAAGCTTGTCTGGAAGGCCGGGTTCTGGAGACAAATTGAAAAGCTGTCAGTATATCTTAATTTTTATTAAATGTATCTGTGTTTGGTGGCTCTAGTTCTGATGTTAGAGATCAATGTATTCAAAAATACTGATGTTAAACGTGTTGCATATGTAGCAACTGTTATATATGTAGACACCTGTTCCCCCCTCTCCACGGAGATCGGCACTACAGGGGGTTTCCCCTGGTGCTGTAGCTCAACTGCTGGTACAGGAGGTCTGAGTGCTCCGCGGTATGTGTGTGTGGAGCAGCAACAGTGGCAGGCTTCCTTTCTCAATGGTGCGGCCTCCATCCGATGAGGATGCCTGCGGAAGAAGGATGGTCCCACAGGCACAATTGCCTTCACAATTAGACACACATTATAGATGGTACAACGGACTTCTGTATTGGGTTAGACCCCAGGGGCTTGAGGCCCCAAGAGCCCCTCCTCAGCTACTTTTACATCTCTGACTGGGACATAACGTGGTATCGCACCATACCGCACAGCCTCAGCGCCATTCAATTGAGTGTGAGTCAAACTTTATGCCAGGGAAGTGCTTGGTAACCTTGCTCCATAACAGCCCCTAGGACCAGGTACTGACAGGCATCTACATCACACATGTGTCCAGTCATAGTACCTCCCCAGGTACTGGCCACTCAACTGCCAGTATAGGCATACCCCATGGATAAGTGAAAAACCAAATATATCATCAAAAAGTGGCGCTTCAAATCTAAAACAAATGTAGGTACAATGTGATACATTAATACAAACATGAATTAAGCGACTTAACCAACATGTTGCGGTCGTTCTCTGATCCCGGTGGCAGTGACGAGGCTGAAGGTCATAGGAAGCGCAAGCGTAATGTAAAAACAGAAGAAGAAAAATTCCATCTAGATGGTGAGTATTGGGATTGATTAGTGTGATTAATATCAAGATGCAGTGTGGCCTAGAATACTCAAACAGTTGTAGAGTGAGCAATGTTCCACCTAAAGGTTTACTTGAGTGTGGCCAGCCCGTTGGCAACGTAGACAGGTAAGTGGAATGCGTAAGTGCCAGAGACCCTTAAGGGGAATATAAAGAGCGACAATAGTGCAGACGTGACCAAAATCATCTTTAAAAGGTAAGGTTTTTATATGCAATACACTCACTATGGTTTAAAAAAGGTAATAATGCGTTAGATAACAAGGTTGGACTTCACAATCAATGAGTGCTCTATCCGTCCCCCTCGCATCGGCGGGGGTGGTCAACTCTGAGGCTGATGAGACGAAAACTCCCACAGGATCGGGAGGCCCCCAGAGCAGATGACGTCACTTCGGTTTACGGTTTGGTGTGCGTGACGACCCGCACCGGTGACCACGCACGCCCGCCGAGGCAGAGGGGGGACTGAGAGAGCAGCTCATTCAGTGCTGAGATCCAAACCGGGTGATTCATAAACGCTTATTGACGTTTTAAAACCATGTGAGTGTATTGCACATATACTACTTTTAAAAGAGATTTTGTTACAGTCTGCACTATGTCCGTTGATTATTAACTTAAGGTCTGTCCAGCACTTAACATTCCACTTACCTGTCTTACGGTCCAACGGGCTTGCCACACATAAAGAAACCTTTATGGAACATTCTCACTCTACACTTGTGAGTATAGCACATGGAATTCATTGAGATTAATCACATATCAATCA
>WSYH01017315.1:0-12059 GCA_036426205.1 Ascaphus truei | reverse complement strand
GGGGGGGGGGGGGGAGCTGTGAAGGGGAACGGAGTTGTGAACGTGGGGGCCAGCCAGCTGTGAAGGGGGGTAAATCACGGGCAACGCCGGGTATATCAGCTAGTAATATATATTTTCTTTAACTGTGCACGCAATGTCTTGTATATAATGTATACCCTGTTCATTTATGTAACTGGACTTGTAACCATGTATTATTTGTTTTACTCTGTGCCCAGGACATACTTGAAAACGAGAGGTAACTCTCAATGTATTACTTCCTGGTAAAATATTTTATAACTAAATAAATAAATAAATGTATTGTATTGTATGTCTTTATTTATATAGCACTATTAATGTACATAGCGCTTCACAGTAGTAATTCACATGGTAATCATATAAATAATAAATAATATAAATAACAGGTCATGAGAATAAGTGCTTCAGACATAGAACTAACATTAAGGAAGAGGAGTCCCTGCTCTGAGATGCTTACAATCTAATTGGTAGGTAGGGAGAACGTACAGAGACAGTAGGAGGGACTTCTGGTAAGTGCGTCTGCAGGGGGCCAAGCTTTACTTATCATGTATCCAGTACTATCCCCAGTGGTATTCATGTGCTTCTTTAAGCAAGTGTGTTTTAAGGTGGGTCTTAAAGGTAGATAGAGAGGGTGCAAGTCGGGTATTGAGGGGAAGGGTTTTCCAGAGGTGCGGGGCAGTCAGTGAGAAAGGTTTAAGGTGGGAGAGGGCTTTAGATACAAAGGGGGTAGAAAGAAGACATTCTTGAGAAGAACGCAAGAATCGGGATGGTGCATAGCGAAAAATTAGGGCTGAGATATAAGGAGGGGCAGAAAAGTGTAAAGCTTTAAAAGTGAGGAGGATAATTGAGTGTGAGTTGTGGGATTTGATCGGAAGCCAGGAGAGGAATTTCAGGAGCGGAGACAGATTTAGGAAAGAGTAGAGCGATTCTGGCAGCAGCGTTTAGGATAGATTGTAGGGGAGACAGGTGAGAGGCAGGAAGGCCGGACAGCAGTAGGTTACAGTAATCAAGATGGGAGAGAATGAGGGCTTGAGTCAGTATTTTAGCAGTCGAGCAACAGAGGAACGGGCGTATCTTTGTGATAATGCGGAGGAAAAAGCGACAGGTTTTAGAAACGTTTTGAATGTGAGAGAGGAGTAGAGTGTGACCCTTAAGCAGCATGCATGCTTGGGCTACTGTGTGAATGATGGTACTTCCAACAGTAATGTGGAAGGAGTTCTTAGGGCCAGGTTTGGGAGGAAGTATGAGGAGCTCTGTTTTTGCCATGTTAAGTTTAAGTCGGCGGGGGGCCATCCAGGATGATATCGCAGAGAGACATTCAGAAACTTTGGTTTGTATAGCAGGTGTAAGGTCGGGGGTTGAAAAGTAAATGTGTGTGTCATCAGTATAGAGGTGATATTTAAACCCAAGAGATGTTATTAGGTCACCTATTGAGAGTGTGTACAGAGAAAAGAGAAGATGTCCCAGGACAGAGCCCTGGGGTACCCCCACAGAGAGATCAATAGAGGAGGAGGAGGTGTTGGCAGAAGAAACACTGAAAGTACATGTGTATTTAAGCTCCCATACAAGCTGTAGGAAGATCATTGATTTACAGTACACTGAGAAGATTAGGGGCCTAAGAACAGAGCCTTGCGGGACACTGCAGTTGATATCCTAGGAGTTGGAGTTAGTGCTTGAGATTGACACATGTTGGAATCTACCGGATAGGTAGGAATTAAACTAGTTTAAAGCATGCTTCCATATTCCAGAGCACTGGAGTTTGTTTAGCAAGATAACATGATCAACAGTATCAAACGCTTTCTCAACGTGTCCCAGCAGACCAGACGTGATCTGCGGGTAAAATAGGGGGGCAATCGGTGCCTTTGTCCCACAACCATTTTTTCGTATAGTAATCTCTTAATTGGGAGTGAACACATTTTTCCATGACATGGCACCCATTTTCTTCTAACCCAGTAGAGTGAGGTTGCCCGTGTTCTGTTCAACTTTTATTTAATGTCACCTGGCCTCAGCAAACTCATAACCCTCAGTACATAGTATTACTTTGTGCTTGAATTGCTTTCAAGGTTACAAAATACAATCAACAAAATAGATATCCCTTGGAAGTATGCTTTTAGTAGACAGTGTGCACTGCAACCCATCAACTGGATTAACTCACACAGCTACAGCTGTTGTTCTGATTAACAGATATTGTGTGGGTTCAACTCCAGACCATGTTTTGTCTGATACCATGCTCCATTCCTAAGGTGCCTTAGACTTGTCAACCCAGTAATACTTTGTGTGCTGTGGGAAGCAAGTGGAATAGCTTCCTGCAGTTAGTAGAATTTTATTTATTGTATGTAGCTAGATCCCACCCCGGGTCCCCTTTTTCCTTCCCCTTTCCTCCGATGCAAGTGGGAAGTTGCGGTGGTGGCTGGAGCGGCGAGCAAGTCGCCGGGAGTTCCGCAGCGCACCCGACTAGTGGGGGCCGCCATCTTTAAAGTCGAACATGTGCACAGTGGCACTCTAAGTTGCGGCGGCCCTTATTGATGTGTGCAGTGATGTAAGGGAAGCAGCGGCCAATACCAAGGGAGCTCTGCAAGTGACTACAACACCCAGAAGCCTCTGGGAAGTACTCCATGTGACGTTACACAGCCAATAGGGCTGCAGCTTTCCCCTGGCAGAGGAATTGATACATTTGGCGTGTCTGGGACCACGCCAGTCGGAATAGGGACCTCTGAGGAGCAGGTAGTGTCCAGGGAGCAGTGCCCCCCTGGGCTAGGCCAGACCTCTCCCCTTGGCCCCAGTTAGGCCCCGACTCACTGTAGCTTGTGGCTGCTATAGGGAAAGCCCATAGTCAGGGACCTTTCCCCAGTAGCTGCACATAGTCAGGTACAGCACCGGTGAGACGCCATGCGGTGACTGCGGCCTGTGGACTGGGAACAGATCAGCTACATGGTAAAGACGGTAAGGTGCTATTATCCATGCCGGAATTCACCCCACGCAGAGGCGGAAGCTATCATGGAAGACAACGTTGGATCAGAAGGATCCTCTTTGTATTCTGCAATACCCGGGTGCTGGAGACCCGGGCAGGTACCTAATCATGTGCACTACCACTCCACGGGATAGCGCTATCTCCAACACTGTGGGTGGGCCTTGACATTGGGAAGGGACATCAGGGAATTGGTGCCTGGCACCCAATCTACTCTGGGGACACTCACTGTTGGTTTCAGGTAGTGGTCTATATTACTGTGTGGTACAGGGTACCAATATTATTGTGTTCAGTAAAGGTTGTTAGCATATATTTGTGTGCATGCATCATTAGTATTGTTCCTGTAAGAGGATTATCCCATCCATTGGGATCCCTTATAGGTGGAGGCGCTGTCACCTGACAAATCAGGTACACTCCAGGCTCCCATTGGCGGAGGTTTAGGCCTTCTGTGAGCCAGCGGTAACGCACCAAACACACAGTAGCCACCACATATTCCATAGGGGGGGGGAAGTGTGCTACATGTAAAATAAAGTATTTCAATTCAGTACAGTATGTGGCTGGCACTCTGGGAAATGGAACACTGACTATTTGTGTCCCTGTTACCGTAGGCATTTTTGTGCATATCTATCATGTAGCACCAACATGAGTGCATATACCTGAAGTAACTCTCTCCCCCTGGCTTTCTTTAAAAGCAGACCACTTCTACTTCCTGTTGACAATTTAATGTTCCTTGTGGAACACACCTGAGATACCTATGAGCAGCTCAAATGTAGGATGTGACATTAATACTCCCTATTAGCTGGTTTGGGCTGTGGCCAAGACAAGCAGTGGTTGTGGGTTCTAGGCCAGTTGGATCTGACGTGATTCCAGTCATTAATTTGGTGCCTTGGGCTTATTATCAACTCTATATAGTTAGTATGGAAATCCTTTTAGGAAGTATGTATCGGGACTCATGTATATATACTTTGCATAGCCATTAGCATATTGCTCAGGTGTGCACCTTTTTCAGCAGAGGCACATCTCCCTAATTTATTTGGAGGACAGCTTGAAGAGATATGTCTCTGTGCATGCATGCCCTTATAACAATCCGCAATCCACAGATAGATTCAGAATGCATCTCTGGATTGTCAAAAATCCATCCAGATTTCAGACAATGGCGAATTCAAATGAATCCGCCCAGATCATCAAGCATGAAATCTGCGTGTGGGAACAGATTTCGGGAAAATAATCCGCAGAATTTTGGGAACTGAATTTTACCGTTTCTCCCATCTCTAATCTAGACCCTTTGTGGGGTTTAGGAATTGTATTACTTGTTTGACCTCTTCTCTTAATATGGGTTGATTATGTTTTTCCATTTGTGGGGGGCTTGGTTGTGGAAGGCTGCAGGCTCTTAGGATGTTTTTCATGTTTTTTTTTGTGTATTATGATCTTTCTTTATTTTTTGGCCATTGTAAAGAGCTTTGTAATAATTATAAAATTGGTTCATTTGTTTTGGATCATGTGACAATTCACCTGTTTCCTAATAGAGTGGATGTATCTACTACTCTGTTTATTTCTAAGCTTTCTTGTCAGTATAGAATTTTGGTTTATTCCTTTTTGTTAAAAAAAAAGTTCACCTGTCCATCTGAAGGCTTTTTCTACTTGTTCTGTTATTAGAAGGTTTAGATAGTTTCTGATTTACTTAATTTCCTTATAAGATCGGTGGAGCAGGTTAGTTTCTACTTTAGAGCGTTTAGTTGTTAAGCGAGCGATGTTTACTTGTCTAGTTTTGTTTCCGGTATGAGACTATTTTTATTAGTACACCTCTAATAACAGTGCGCACCGTAGTGTGGTTTACGAAATTTCTTTACACATAGGGTAATAATTTTCTACTTCCTGGTGAATTTTGTCCACCTCTGTGATGGAAAGTAGGGAGTTATTGGGTTGCAAAGAATAAGTTGATGGGCTCTTTATCCAGAAAGTGAGTGTAATTTCTATTTGTGCATGGTCTGGTCTTATCATGTGATTGGGTGTATTGCAGTGTCTTGTAGTAATGTGTATATGTTTGAGTATGTGAAAAGGTAGTAGATATGCGAGTATGATTTGTGCTGGTTGGAGTAGGATGTATAATCCGTTTGTGTTGGATGTTGAATTCTCCATGTTTAGGAGCAGGTGTTGCCTCAAGAGTAGGTTAAGGAACTTGAATGAGTCAGTCTCTGGCTTGTGATGTTGCATTTTTGCTGGGGGTTTAGATTTGCCTTAGGGGTTATTTAGGACCATATTTAAATTTCAAACCACTATTAATTTACATTTTTTTAATTTTCCCTAATTCCTCAAAATGTTTTAACAAATGGTTCTAAAGAGCCGTTTGGGGGTATAAATGTTTGGAAGCCTAACTAGAGGAATTGTGCCTATTAGCATTACTGTAGGTATCTACCTTCTTTCTCTTTTTATTTTTTCTAAAACAAAAGGGATTATATTATTGAATTTTATTGCAATTGCATTCTTTTTTACCTGCGAGGAGGATAAGAATATTTGCGAGAAAGATTGGTCAAAATAGGTAATGGAGGGCCTCATCATAAAGTGTTTATTGTAACAGAACTACAGTATGTCTGCCTTTTAGTTTCTTGTTGTCTGAACACCATTCTGCATTCCTAGGATTATTACAGCCCTTGACATTATTGGAAAGAATTGTATATGTTATTTGTCGGCCTGTTAGTACACGCTGTGGGGGAATTGTTACATAGTTACATGGTAGATGAGGATGAAATAAGACATGCTGTATGTCCATCACGTTCAAGCTACTGTACAGAATGCTAAATTTAGACCACAGATACTGTACTTACGATGGTGAGAAAAAGTTTGCGAACCCCATAGGATTTTCACATATTTCAAATGTAAAATATTATTAGATATTAATCTAAGTTCTATTAATAGATAAAGGTAACCTGATCAAACAAATGACACAAAAACATGATACTTTTTCAACATTTATTTATCCACAAATGATTCACCATTCAATATCCATGTGTTAAAAAGTATGTGACACTTTAGATTCAGTACCTGGTGGCGGCCCCCTTGAGCAGCAATGACTTCAAATAAGTCTTTCTGTAGTATCTTGTGATATAATGCAAAATTCATGGTTGTCTCAATGATGGCGAGCCATCTAGGTCCTGAGACAGCAAACCATCACACTCCCGCCACCATGTTTTTTTTTTTCAAAAGTTTTTTATTAGGCATTGCTTAGAATACATTGTATACAAGGTAGACATCAAGTTGCCTAATACAGATTTTCTTATTTTAAAGACAGTAAGAAGGAAAGACTCAACGCGCCCCCGACCTTCAAACGTGGGTCGGTAGGGTTGGCGTGATGATGGAAACAGAATGTGGGGGTGGGGAGGGGGAGGGAGAGGGGAAGGGGGGGGGGGGGGGGAAGGGAGGTCCTTCCCCCTTGGTCCATTACACGTTACCTCTCCATCGTCGTTGTTTTCTGTTGTATGAGATGACCATTGTTAATCTTTCGTATGGGTCAGCCACGTATCACATATTTTGTGGTATGAGATGACCCTTGTTAGTCTTTCGTATGGGTCAGCCACGTATCCCATATTTTATAAAAGGGCTCCGTTTTCCTTTTGAGGAAGGCCGATAGCTTTTCCATTAGCATGACTTCCTGTAGTCTTTTTTTAACAGTTTGCTTAGGGGGGAGGCACTTTCTTCCACGAGGCCGCCACCGCACATCTAGCCGCCGTGAGAATGAAGGAGATCAATTTACTTGTTGGGCGGTCAATGTGCTCAATTGGCCTGGCCAGCAAGTAGGTCAGCGGATCAATGGGTATTGTGAGGTCTGTGACCTCAGTGATTAGAGTCTGTATGGTTTCCCAGTATTTCTGAATTTCTGGTCATGACCACCATATGTGGGCCATGTCACCCTTTTGTCCGCAGCCTCTCCAGCATAGATCAGAGGCCAGAGGGTAGATTTGATTTAGTCTAACTGGGGTAAGATACCAGCGAAACATTATTTTATATACATTTTCTTTGATTGTGGTACATATGGAGGTTCCTGAGGCTGCTTCCCAAATACTTTCCCAGTCCTCTCGGTCTATAACCGTGCCCAATTCTGCTGCCCAATGGAGCATGTAGTCATGAACCGGAGCATCAGTTGCTCGATCTAGTTCTGAGTATATTTGCATTATGAGACCTTTTTGGTGCGCTGTCTCCTTACATAGTATTTCGAATCTTGTGAGAGGGGGAAATTCCAACGTTGGTGAAATTGATTGTGCATAGTGCCGAATTTGGAGATATTTGAAGACGTTTAGTCCTCTTATTTCGTATTTGTTTTGTAGCCTTTGATAGCTCAGGAACTCCCCAAAGCTCAGGAAGTCAGCAATCGTCCGAATGTTTTTGGTTGTAAATTGATCAAATTGTCTGGGCTCGCAACCTGGTGGGAATTTGGAGTTTTGGGTGATTGGTATAAGTTGGGATTTGGCGGTTGTGAGTTTGAATTTTAGTTTGCATTTCGTCCAAGTCTCCCATGTGTGCCTCATTGGTCCTAATTGGAATTTATTTTTCTGCAAGTCCTCCTTGTTCAGGGACCAAAGGCATGTCGGCAGAGAAGGCGTGCCGGCGTATTGCGTTTCTATATCTAGCCAGCAATATTGGCCGGGTTCCGCATTCCACACCACTGCCTGTCTTAATTGGGTGGCTTGGTAGTACCGCGCAATGTCGGGGACCCCCAAGCCTCCTCTCCCCCTCGAAACCAACAGGACCGTCCCGCCACCATGTTTTACAGTTGGGATGAGGTTCTTCTGTTTGAACACAGTGTTTGGCTTTTGACAAACATAACATTTTCCATTGAGGCCAAAAATTATATGTTGACTCATCTGTCCAGAGAACATTGTGTCAGAAGTTTTGTTAATGATCAATGTTCTTTTTGGTGAATTTCAGACAGGCAGCAATGTTTTTTTTAGAGAGCAGTGGTTTCCTCCTGGCAATCCTTCCATGAACACCATTCTTGTTCAGTCTTTTTCTGATTGTTGAGACATGAACACTCACATTAGCCAAGGCGAGAGTGGCCTGCAGATCCTTGGATGTTACTCTGGGGTTCTTTGTGACTTCCTCGATGATTTGCTGGTTTATTCTTGGAGAGATTTTGGTAGGAAGACTGCTCCTCTGTCTGAAAGTGTTTTGATGGAGCCCCAATTCTTAGAAATGGTTTGGTAACCATTGCATGATGAGCATCAATAACTGCTTTTTTGAAGTCCTCAGAGATTTCTTTTGATCTTGGCATGACGTGTTTCCACACATCTGTATGGCAAATACCAAACGCACAAATTTTCTGATCTTTATATAGGGTGAGGCCTCCCAAACTCACACCCGAAGATATACCTAATCATTTAAACACCTGATTCTAATTATCTCATTTATAACCATGATAAAACCATGGTTTCACTTACTTTTGCACATAACCTGACTCTTAATTACTCATTGTTTGTCTAATTCATACATCATTTTGTTTCAAAAGACATGTCATTGGTTAATATAACCCCTATTCGATATTTAAGAAAAGATTGGTTTTGATTCAAGAAGGTTATAATGTAAAAACTATGGAATTTTGGTAATTATGATTGCGATTCACAAACTTTTTCTCACCACTTTGTATTTACAGTATTTTGATTCAGGGGAAGGCAAACAAAAAAATCACAGTGAAACATCATCCAATGCTGTCTCTTACATAAGTTGAAAATTAAATTCCTGTTTGACTCTGTAGCCCCCTGTAAACAGCACAGGCTATACCTATCTCCCTTCTACTGTGGTAAGTCCTGTTAAGATCAGGCACCAGTAATCATTATTGGTTTTCCCCCTTGATAGCCCCGCGCCTGAGTGGTAGATGCAGGCCTGGACTCTGCTGCAGGCGTGAGCAAGAGGGGAGGTTCTGCTGACATCACGAGATGTGGGGCTAGCTCTATATTTAGCCGGCAACTCCTGTAAGTGGCGGTGCCTGTGTGCCGTGGGAGTCTGCCAAGAGAGTCCTGCGGATCGGTCCGAGGAGTTGGAGTAGGCCACGGTCTCACCTGCGCAGCCATACAGGAACCGAGAGAGAGGAGTGGGGAGACTCAGCCGCATTTAGTAGAGCGGATAGCACTATAGACCTGGTGGACCAATGCCTCTCACCCCCCTGCTTGGGGTGATGGGGAGAATCCAATCTCCACCGCGAGGATAACCTCGGCGGTGGGCCGCGGGGTATTGAAGCCCCAGCCCAGACCATCCTGTCGGAGGACAGACTTGGAGGGAGGAGAGTGGAGTAATTAGCAATGCTCTGCTGTTGTTGTTGCGGCTACTGGAGGCCACTACATTTGGGAGTTGCTGATCTGCCAATAAAGAGACTATCCTTTGTACCAAAGACTGTGTGTGAATTGGAAGCTATTACCCTGGGACCGAAGGGGTTCTTCTATACAGGTCCTGTCCCATATTCCTGGGAGTATAGAAGATGGAGGCGCTGCACCACTAAGAGATCATGGAGGCTACCACCCCAGAAGCCCGGTCCTGGCTCCCCCACAACATCGCGGGAAGCTCAGGCCCTCCTGTTCCTCACAGGTATGCACCACACCGCATGTAATCTGCCCTCTTGCACCCTAGACACCACCGTAGAGTCTGGGGGATGGGGGGAAGCAGGGTTACAACTCCAAATAATATAAGAGGAAGAAATCGCAGAGCACTGACAGATTTTCTAATTCTGATTTGTTAAAGTCAAAAACAAACGTTTCGACCTAGTGGTCTTTCTCAAGTGTTATTGTGCCACAATATCACTTGAGAAAGACCACTAGGTCGAAACGTTTGTTTATTATGGCTTTAATACATCTGAATGAGAAAATCCGTGAGTGCTCTGCGATTTCTTCCTTTTATATGTTCCTGGGTATGCTGCACGCTATCATCTTCTAGCATGGAGCTCCGGTAATTATATCGACCCCTTTTTTCTGTTTATAGAGGTGTGCAGCATGTACCATTGGTTATCATTGACTCCAAATAATGCCATTCAGATTTCTCCCTGGATCAACATCCTTCCCGTGTTTAGTTATTTGGTATATACCTGTATACCATGCCTTTCTAAAAAAGATGTCCAACCTTACTTTGAAGATATCTATTATATCTGCCATCACAGTTTCCATGGGTAATGAATTACACATTTTAACTGCCCTTAATGTAAATAACCTTTTCCTTTGTTCCTGGTGAAATCTCCTTTCCTCCAACCTTAAGGGATGACCCCGTGTCCTTTGTACTGCCCTTGGGATGAATAGTTCTTTTGAAAGCTCCTTCTATTGTCACCGAATATATTTGTATATAGTTATATCCTCTCTTACATGCCTCTTTTCTAATGTAAACAAATCTAAATTAACTAACCTCTCCTCATAAGTGAGATTTTCCATCCCCTTTATTAATATGGTGGCTCTTCTCTGCCCTTTGTCTAGTTCCATAATGTCTTTTTAATGGAGTGGTGCCCAAAACGGTACTCCATATTCAATGTGATGTCTTACTAATGCTTTATAGAGGAGCATAATTATGCGTACTTACCTTTCATCCATTACCTGTTTAATGTAAGATTAGATATTGTTTACCTTTGCAGCTACTGCATGACTCTGGGCACTATTTTTAAGCCTGCTGTCTACAAGCACTCCTAAATTCTTCTCTATCAAGGATTCACCTAATTTTTAAAATTATCAAAATTGAGACTTCTTACATCATAGACTTTCTAGGACTGATTATAGAAATGTTGGTGATAAGGGAACCTGTTCTATGCAATCTAGTCTGGCATTCAACAGTTTATCAAAACATCAAAGATTAACAACTGTACTTTATGAGCTTGCACTTTTTTGGGACCTATTATTGTCATTGTTATAACTACAGCTTAAATTTATTTTTTTTACTTTATTGTTTGTTACTAAGGGTGTGTTACCCCTTTAGTCCTGAATAAAAGAAAATAATTTGTCTGAAGTAAATCTGCCTGCATAATGTACTGTACATATTCTTTAATTTTTTTTTTAGCAAAAATGTTTCAAACTTAGCTTAATTTAAAACTTGTAACATATGATAGTGGGCTGAGATAAATCAATGAAATACAGAACATTCATCTAATGTGCCAATAATATTGCCATTTATGGAGAGAATACAAGTCTGACAGGATGTTATATTCTTTGGGTACTCAGAAATAAAAACAGCCTAATCAAGGCCAGCATATTACACAACAGTATAATTGACACATAAAATAGAACAGAAAAAAATGTCATCCTTTTAAACTTAAAAAAATAAATAAAAAATCGCATTTGTATTCTTCAATAGGTTCTGCATTGAATTTGGTGTGCTCACTCCAAATACAAAAATAACCTGTGTAGAAACACTGCACTGCCTTATCTTCAACATGTTAGGGATGCAGTGGACCACTTCTTGACAGTAGTCAGGGTCATATTTAGAAAAGTGTAAAACCTTTGTGACATTGGTGAATTTGCAGATCTTTGGACATTTGTCGCTGGCAAGAAAAAGTCACCAATATACAGACGTGGCTGATACTATTGTACCCTCTAACTTGTTTGAAGATCACAGCTTATGTGATTGTCACCATGACCTTTGCCACACTTTGTTTGAATGGAACAGCTCTGAAATATTGTATTATCTCGACAAAAATAGTTAAGCGGTACAGTACAATAGTGGCCCCTACATCAATGTGAAAATGCTAACTGAATATCTTACTTAAACAGCACCTTTGACTCCAACTTTTGATCAAATGGTCACTATTTTTTTCTGTTGAAAATGTTAGTGAACAATTTTGATTTTCAAACATTTGCATACAAAAAAATCTAGAAGTACGCATTTTTAACCTTCTAAATCGACAAATATAGTAATCACTTGAACATTTTGCTGCTTTGGAAATTACTTAAAAAATGAACAGGAACTTTTGTGAAACTAAATCAGTACCTGTTGACATCTCTATATTCTCATAGACTTGGCCACCAGGAACAGTAACAATTCACAAATATAGCTGAACCAGTGTCCATAAAAGTGCAGGGAGTTTCCATGATGAACCGACAGGAACCAGGAAACCAGA
>WSYH01017314.1:0-12062 GCA_036426205.1 Ascaphus truei | reverse complement strand
ACATGGTACGGTAGTCAATCAGAGCGTGGGAACTCCATCCCATCTCTGATTGGCTCTAGTAGACAATGTGACAGAGGCTTGGGGGAGAACGGATGTGACGTCTTTGAAAGCCTGTCACATGGTACTAGAGCCAATCAGAGTTGGGATGTATTTCTCATGCTCTGATTGGCTACCGTACCATGTGAGGCCGGCCATGTTTCTTTTAATGACATCATCTTAAAGGCAATTGAAGCAAAGCCATTCTGATTGGCTGTACTTTCATTGCCTTTAAATGACGTCATCATTTTTTTTTTGCTCGGCCAAATCACATGTTTTTCATGGCCCAATCAGGACTGTGTGAAACATTTGACCAAAATGTGACGTCATAGGCCTATAAAAGCCTATGTCGCCTCATTTTAAAGCTAGTCACCGAGGAGGGAACATCTCCCCTTCTAAGAAGAGAAGAAGGGCGTGGCGTAAGAAGATGGAAGAAGACGGAAGAAGACCCCAAAAGACCCCAAAGAAGAAAGAAGACACAGACGTGGATTTGTTATGGTTTTTTATTTTATGGCTTACCTGTGGATTGGTTCCTGTGCTTCCGGGTTGCCTGGATTTCGATGAGTGGGCATCTAATGGTGAGTAAACAAAAGAAAAGTGTATTATTTTTACTTTTACAGGTTTTTATGATTTTTGATTCATGTCTTTTATTTTTTCAGTCCCATTTAATGCCTGTGAATTTAGCTATGTATATAATACATTCATGGACACTGAATGGGTGTATTGTATGTGATTTTTGTATGTAAATGCTTTGTATTTTATGCTCTATTATTGCCCCTGTATGTTATGTTTATCTATCTGTATGGATAGACATACAGGGATAATAATTGATTGTTTGGCTCATGTTTATGTTTGTCACGGGAATATAGGAGTGCTCACCACAAACCGGACTGGATCGCGAGGCCGAGGTGGGGATACAGGAAAACCGCCGCCCTACAGCCGCGTGAGCGGGTCCGGTAAGCAGAGTCGTGTAGATAGCCTTGTTCGGGAGAGGAGAGAGTAGAGTGGTAGAGGTACTTGCCAGATCCGGGGTAGGAGAGGTCAGGAGTAGTCGGTGTCCAAAGCCAGGTTCGAGGAGAGGAGAAGGTAGAAGTCCGTTGAGCGAGCCGGGGTTCGAGGGTGCCAGAGATCGGGAGTCCAGGTACAGGTTCAGGGTCTATGACGGAAGACATATCAGACTGCGAAGTAGCTTAGCAAGCACAACTAGAGACTGAATATGCTCAGCAATCAGCTCAGGGCTGGAGGCACATATACTGCACGGACCATGAGAACCCTCGGTGATGTCAGGTGAGTAGAGCGCTGATAGGCTGAGGCAGGATGCAGACCGGTGAACGGAACATAACAAGTGGCGGCAGTAGAGATGGACATAGTTAGCGCACGCGCGCACGCGCGCGACGGAAGGGCGGGTATTATTCGCCGGACTAAAAGACAGGAGCCGTAGGCCGCCGCGGCCTTTCCACGGCGCGCGCATGGACAGCAGAGGCTGCGGGGAGTTCAGAGGAGAGGAGGCCCCCTGACCGGGTGCCGCGCGCCCCGTCCATCCGAGTAGGAACCGCAAAGCGGGCATAGACCTTTACAGTACCCCCCCCTTCAGGGTCGAACTCCGGACGATCCTTACCAGGTTTAAGCGGAAATTTAGAATGAAATGCCCGTACCAGCCTGGGGGCGTGTACCTGGATTTGAGGAATCCATGCCCTTTCTTCGGGTCCAAAACCCCTCCAATGCACCAAATACTGGAGGCCTCCTCTAGAAATGCGAGAATCTAGAATGGATTGTACCTCAAACTCTTCTTGTCCATTGACAAGTCTGGGGGAAGGTGTGATGAGGTGGATCAGAGGATTGGGTACAAACGGTTTGAGTAGAGAACAATGAAAGGCGGAGGGAATCTTCATGGTAGTAGGTAGTTTGAGTCGGTAGGTAACCGGATTGATCCTCTTCAATATAGGGAATGGACCGATAAATCGGGGTGCCAGCTTTGGGGATGTGACCTTCAAGCGTATGTTTTTAGTAGATAGCCATACTTTCTGACCAGGAACGAAATCAGGTGGTCTCTGACGATGCCGATCCGCCTGCTTTTTCTGCATGGCTGTGGCCCGCTTGAGATTATCCCGAATCCTGGACCAGGAAGCTTGAAGATCCCGAATCCTCTCTTCTGCGGCTGGAACTCCTGTACTCGGCCCAGACTGAGGAAGGGTAGAAGGATGAAAGCCAAAATTAGAAAAGAATGGAGACTGTAATGTGGACTCATTCCTGAGATTATTGTGAGCGAATTCCGCCCAAGGAAGTAGGTCGAGCCAATTGTCCTGAGAGTCCGATATGAAACAACGGAGGAACTGCTCCAGTGACTGATTGGTTCGTTCAGTTTGACCATTGGTCTGTGGGTGGTATCCCGAGGAGAAGTGAAGTGCCACATTAAGTTTTTTACAGAAGGCCCTCCAGAATTTAGAAACAAATTGCGACCCCCGATCAGAAACTATGGTCTGAGGTGACCCATGGAGCCTGAAGACCTCTTTGACAAATACTTCGGCAAGTTTGGGGGCACTGGGTAGACCTTTAAGTGGGATAAAGTGCGCTTGTTTAGAAAAGCGATCGACCACTACTAATATCGTGTCCATACCCTTGGATTTGGGTAGGTCGACAATAAAGTCCATCGAGAGATGTTCCCAAGGACGATCGGGAATAGGGAGGGTTTGCAGGAGGCCTGGAGGTTTATTCCGTGGAGTCTTGTTCTGTGCGCAGGTGGAACATGCTGAAACGAAATGTTGAATGTCCTTACGCATGCTAGGCCACCAAAATGTTCGTTGCAGGAGGTCAATAGTCCTTTTAATCCCTGGATGACCTGCCGTTTTAGCAGCGTGCCCCCATTGCATTACCTTCAGACGGAAGGTCGGGGGTGTGAAAAGTCGTCCAACTGGCACCCTGAGACCCTGCGGGATTTGATCTTGAACCTTGGTGATCTCTGATAGTGCGTCAAAGGTACTGGCAGACAGGACACATTTCGGAGGAAGAATAGTCTCCTGGGGATCTTCGGTTTTGTCCTCTACAGAGAATTGACGAGACAGTGCATCGGCTTTAGTGTTTTTGGAACCCGGGAGATATGAAATCAGGAAGTTGAACCGGGTGAAGAAAAGGGACCAACGTGCCTGCCGAGCGCTTAGACGACGGGCAGTCTCAATATATAAGAGGTTCTTATGGTCCGTAAGGATGGTGACGGGGTATTCCGTGCCTTCCAATAGATGTCGCCACTCTTCCAAAGCCATCTTGATCGCGAGGAGCTCACGGTTACCCACATCATAGTTCCGTTCGGCTGCAGAAATTTTTTTAGAAAAGAATGCGCAGGGATGTAGTCTGGCCTGTGGGTTCTTCCTTTGAGATAAGATCGCCCCAGCCCCTATGTCCGACGCATCCACCTCGAGAGTGAAGGGCTGTGCTGGATCAGGATGCACCAAGATAGGTGCTGTGACAAAGGCTTCCTTGAGAACCTGAAAAGCCATGATGGCATCGGGGGACCATAGTGCGGGATTGGCGTTCTTCTGAGTGAGGGCCGTGATGGGTGCGACCAGCGAGGAAAATTTTTTTATGAACCTGCGGTAATAGTTGGCAAAACCTAAAAACCTCTGTACCGCTTTCAAAGAGAGGGGGCGAGGCCAGTTCAAGACGGCTTCCACTTTGGTAGGATCCATCGCGAGTCCTGTGTCGGAGATTATGTACCCCAAAAATGACGTCGATGACTGATGGAACTGGCATTTTTCAAGCTTAGCGAACAGTCGATTCTCCCGTAACCTCTGAAGTACTTGTTTGACATGCCGAGTATGTTCCAGGAGATTCTGCGAGAATATCAGGATGTCATCTAGGTAGACCACCACGTGTTGATCCAGCAGATCTCTGAAGACGTCATTAACAAAATCCTGGAAGACAGCTGGCGCATTACAGAGACCAAAAGGCATCACGAGGTACTCATAGTGCCCATCACGCGTGTTGAAGGCCGTCTTCCACTCATCTCCCTTACGAATCCGGACCAGATTGTAGGCTCCACGGAGATCAAGTTTGGAAAAGATAGTGGCGCCTTGTAACCTGTCGAAAAGTTCGGCAATCAAAGGGAGGGGATACCGATTCTTGACAGTCACCTTGTTGAGACCACGGTAATCAATGCAAGGACGAAGTGTGCCGTCCTTTTTCTTTACAAAAAAGAAACCTGCTCCTGCTGGAGAAGAGGACTTACGTATGAAGCCTCTCTGGAGGTTCTCCTGTATATAAAGTTTCATCGCCTTGGTCTCGGGGAGGGAAAGAGGATAGGTACAACCTCTGGGGGGAATCGCGCCAGGAAGAAGTTCGATCGGGCAATCGTAGGCGCGATGGGGTGGTAATTCCTCCGCCTGAATCTTGTCGAAGACATCTCTGAACTCCCAGTAGGCGTCCGGAAGAAGGGAATTCTTGGGTTCCGGATGTGTGGCAGCTACTAGGGCATTAGATGAAACCAGACAAGTGTCTTGACACCGATCTCTCCAGGTGAGGGGTTGTGACTGAAGCCAGTCGATCTGGGGATTATGGTGCTGGAGCCATGGAAGACCCAATATCACGTCTACTGCCGGCGTGTGGATGGCATCCAACTGAATTTGTTCGGAATGGTGTCCTGACATCTTAAGACGGAGGGGAATGGTCTGATGAGATATAAATGCAGGTTGCAAAGGCCTACCGTCAATGGCTTCAAGGCCTACGGGCCAATCCTTGACTACCAGAGGGATCTGGTGTCTCTCCGCAAATGATTGATCAATGAAATTCCCACCAGAACCGGAGTCTAGGAAGGCCCTCGTAAAGATGTCTCCAAAGTCCCCTGATAGAGTTACTGCACCGACACACTTTATTCGAGCAAATACCCAGTATGTACCTGGCAGATACCTGGAATGCGCCGCTCCTCACCTCTGACAAGCCCCGTTGCGTTTGCCTTCCCAGCCTGGGTTCATGCCTGGCTGACGGGCGGCTGATCTGTTAAATGATAATGATTAGGATTTAATAGGCTGCAATGCTTCGCGTGTCTACCAGATGGCATAAATTCATGAATTGTAATGCAGTATATATATATATACTGTGCAGTATTGCAGCCAGCGGGAATAAAATGCTTCAATCCCTGCCTGGAAAATACCTCAATGCACTCGGGCAGAAAACAGTCACAAACCTCAATACACCCGGGTATACCCGAATTCGTGGGACTAGCCGAGCTCAAATAAAGTGTGTCGCCAGTGTATAGGAAGAAGTATCTTAGATGGTAGTTTGGGAGAGAAAGGAGAGGTTACCATGCCCAGTGTAGTTCTCCCAGTACTCACTGGGGGCTGGCGTTTCCCGACTTGGAAGGACAGGTACTCACCAGGTGTCCACCATTACCGCAGTAGAGGCAAAGACCCGCCCGACGGCGACGTAGTCTTTCCGTTAACGAAAGGCGAGCTCCACCCAACTGCATGGGTTCTTCGGAAGATACGGCGACGGACTCCCCTGGAGCTGTGTGTGAAGAAAAAGTGGATTGGGTACCTTTTAGACGTTTTCCTTTCTCTACTCTTCGCTCCTGAAGCCGCTGGTCCATACGGATACAGAGTGCGATGAGTGCATCCAATGAGGTAGGGCGCTCTAGTGCGGCCAGCTCGTCTTTGAGGGTGTCATTCAAACCCTGCCAAAACACTGCGGCGAGTGCTTCATCATTCCACTTAGTTTCAGCGGAAATGGTGCGAAACTCCAGTGCGTAGCGTGCCACCGAGCGATTACCCTGTAAAACATTGAGGAGAGAAGAAGCGGCCGTTACCCTCCTTCCTGGTGTATCGAACACCTTCCGGAATTCAGTACAAAACCGGTCCAGGCTTGAGGTCAGCTCCGGGCGATGCTCCCATATGGGTGTAGCCCAGGCCAGGGCGTCATCGGTCAGCAGAGAGTAGATGTACGCAACCTTGGAACGAGGAGTCGGAAAGTGAGAGGGTAACAGTTCAAATTGGACGGAACACTGCGCCAGAAAGCCACGGCATGCTGAAGGCTCTCCCGAATAGCGATTGGGGGAAGGTAGACGAGGTTCCGGAGAATGAGTCAAAGGTACCGGCGGAGAAAAAATAGGAGCAGGAGGAGCGGCAGCAGCCTCGGGAGAGGACAGAAGGGATTTGAGTTGCTCCGAAATGGTACCCAGGGAATTTTGGAGCATCTCCATGCGCTGGTTATTTTGGGAGAGACAGTTCTCTACTTCCTTGAACAGGCCATCGTGTTCGCTCAGGCGTCGATCCACCTCGGCGGAGTCCAGGTCTGTAGGGCTGAGCATAATGTCACGGGAATATAGGAGTGCTCACCACAAACCGGACTGGACCGCGGGATTGGGTACAAACGGTTTGAGTAGAGAACAATGAAAGGCGGAGGGAATCTTCATGGTAGCAGGTAGTTTGAGTCGGTAGGTAACCGGATTGATCCTCTTCAATATAGGGAATGGACCGATAAATCGGGGTGCCAGCTTTGGGGATGTGACCTTCAAGCGTATGTTTTTTGTAGATAGCCATACTTTCTGACCAGGAACGAAATCGGGTGGTCTCTGACGATGCCGATCCGCCTGCTTTTTCTGCATGGCTGTGGCCCGCTTGAGATTATCCCGAATCCTGGACCAGGAAGCTTGAAGATCCCGAATCCTCTCTTCTGCGGCTGGAACTCCTGTACTCGGCCCAGACTGAGGAAGGGTAGAAGGATGAAAGCCAAAATTAGAAAAGAATGGAGACTGTAAAGTGGACTCATTCCTGAGATTATTGTGAGCGAATTCCGCCCAAGGAAGTAGGTCGAGCCAATTGTCCTGAGAGTCCGATATGAAACAACGGAGGAACTGCTCCAGTGACTGATTGGTTCGTTCAGTTTGACCATTGGTCTGTGGGTGGTATCCTGAGGAGAAGTGAAGTGCCACATTAAGTTTTTTACAGAAGGCCCTCCAGAATTTAGAAACAAATTGCGACCCCCGATCAGAAACTATGGTCTGAGGTGACCCATGGAGCCTGAAGACCTCTTTGACAAATACTTCGGCAAGTTTGGGGGCACTGGGTAGACCTTTAAGTGGGATAAAGTGCGCTTGTTTAGAAAAGCGATCGACCACTACTAATATCGTGTCCATACCCTTGGATTTGGGTAGGTCGACAATAAAGTCCATCGAGAGATGTTCCCAAGGACGATCGGGAATAGGGAGGGTTTGCAGGAGTCCTGGAGGTTTATTCCGTGGAGTCTTGTTCTGTGCGCAGGTGGAACATGCTGAAACGAAATGTTGAATGTCCTTACGCATGCTAGGCCACCAAAATGTTCGTTGCAGGAGGTCAATAGTCCTTTTAATCCCTGGATAACCTGCCGTTTTAGCAGCGTGCCCCCATTGCATTACCTTCAGACGGAAGGTCGGGGGTGTGAAAAGTCGTCCAACTGGCACCCTGAGACCCTGCGGGATTTGATCTTGAACCTTGGTGATCTCTGATAGTGCGTCAAAGGTACTGGCAGACAGGACACATTTCGGAGGAAGAATAGTCTCCTGGGGATCTTCGGTTTTGTCCTCTACAGAGAATTGACGAGACAGTGCATCGGCTTTAGTGTTTTTGGAACCCGGGAGATATGAAATCAGGAAGTTGAACCGGGTGAAGAAAAGGGACCAACGTGCCTGCCGAGCGCTTAGACGACGGGCAGTCTCAATATATAAGAGGTTCTTATGGTCCGTAAGGATGGTGACGGGGTATTCCGTGCCTTCCAATAGATGTCGCCACTCTTCCAAAGCCATCTTGATCGCGAGGAGCTCACGGTTACCCACATCATAGTGCCGTTCGGCTGCAGAAATTTTTTTAGAAAAGAATGCGCAGGGATGTAGTCTGGCCTGTGGGTTCTTCCTTTGAGATAAGATCGCCCCAGCCCCTATGTCCGACGCATCCACCTCGAGAGTGAAGGGCTGTGCTGGATCAGGATGCACCAAGATAGGTGCTGTGACAAAGGCTTCCTTGAGAACCTGAAAAGCCATGATGGCATCGGGGGACCATAGTGCGGGATTGGCGTTCTTCTGAGTGAGGGCCGTGATGGGTGCGACCAGCGAGGAAAAATTTTTTATGAACCTGCGGTAATAGTTGGCAAAACCTAAAAACCTCTGTACCGCTTTCAAAGAGAGGGGGCGAGGCCAGTTCAAGACGGCTTCCACCTTGGTAGGATCCATCGCGAGTCCTGTGTCGGAGATTATGTACCCCAAAAATGACGTCGATGACTGATGGAACTGGCATTTTTCAAGCTTAGCGAACAGTCGATTCTCCCGTAACCTCTGAAGTACTTGTTTGACATGCCGAGTATGTTCCAGGAGATTCTGCGAGAATATCAGGATGTCATCTAGGTAGACCACCACGTGTTGATCCAGCAGATCTCTGAAGACGTCATTAACAAAATCCTGGAAGACAGCTGGCGCATTACAGAGACCAAAAGGCATCACGAGGTACTCATAGTGCCCATCACGCGTGTTGAAGGCCGTCTTCCACTCATCTCCCTTACGAATCCGGACCAGATTGTAGGCTCCACGGAGATCAAGTTTGGAAAAGATAGTGGCGCCTTGTAACCTGTCGAAAAGTTCGGCAATCAAAGGAAGGGGATACCGATTCTTGACAGTCACCTTGTTGAGACCACGGTAATCGATGCAAGGACGAAGTGTGCCGTCCTTTTTCTTTACAAAAAAGAAACCTGCTCCTGCTGGAGAAGAGGACTTACGTATGAAGCCTCTCTGAAGGTTCTCCTGTATATAAAGTTTCATCGCCTTGGTCTCGGGGAGGGAAAGAGGATAGGTACAACCTCTGGGGGGAATCGCGCCAGGAAGAAGTTCGATCGGGCAATCGTAGGCGCGATGGGGTGGTAATTCCTCCGCCTGAATCTTGTCGAAGACATCTCTGAACTCCCAGTAGGCGTCCGGAAGAAGGGAATTCTTGGGTTCCGGATGTGTGGCAGCTACTAGGGCATTAGATGAAACCAGACAAGTGTCTTGACACCGATCTCTCCAGGTGAGGGGTTGTGACTGAAGCCAGTCGATCTGGGGATTATGGTGCTGGAGCCATGGAAGACCCAATATCACGTCTACTGCCGGCGTGTGGATGGCATCCAACTGAATTTGTTCGGAATGGTGTCCTGACATCTTAAGACGGAGGGGAATGGTCTGATGAGATATAAATGCGGGTTGCAAAGGCCTACCGTCAATGGCTTCAAGGCCTACGGGCCAATCCTTGGCTACCAGAGGGATCTGGTGTCTCTCCGCAAATGATTGATCAATGAAATTCCCACCAGAACCGGAGTCTAGGAAGGCCCTCGTAAAGATGTCTCCAAAGTCCCCTGATAGAGTTATAGGAAGAAGTATCTTAGATGGTAGTTTGGGAGAGAAAGGAGAGGTTACCATGCCCAGTGTAGTTCTCCCAGTACTCACTGGGGGCTGGCGTTTCCCGACTTGGAAGGACAGGTACTCACCAGGTGTCCACCATTACCGCAGTAGAGGCAAAGACCCGCCCGACGGCGACGTAGTCTTTCCGTTAACGAAAGGCGAGCTCCACCCAACTGCATGGGTTCTTCGGAAGATACGGCGACGGACTCCCCTGGAGCTGTGTGTGAAGAAAAAGTGGATTGGGTACCTTTTAGACGTTTTCCTTTCTCTACTCTTCGCTCCTGAAGCCGCTGGTCCATACGGATACAGAGTGCGATGAGTGCATCCAATGAGGTAGGGCGCTCTAGTGCGGCCAGCTCGTCTTTGAGGGTGTCATTCAAACCCTGCCAAAACACTGCGGCGAGTGCTTCATCATTCCACTTAGTTTCAGCGGAAATGGTGCGAAACTCCAGTGCGTAGCGTGCCACCGAGCGATTACCCTGTAAAACATTGAGGAGAGAAGAAGCGGCCGTTACCCTCCTTCCTGGTGTATCGAACACCTTCCGGAATTCAGTACAAAACCGGTCCAGGCTTGAGGTCAGCTCCGGGCGATGCTCCCATATGGGTGTAGCCCAGGCCAGGGCGTCATCGGTCAGCAGAGAGTAGATGTACGCAACCTTGGAACGAGGAGTCGGAAAGTGAGAGGGTAACAGTTCAAATTGGACGGAACACTGCGCCAGAAAGCCACGGCATGCTGAAGGCTCTCCCGAATAGCGATTGGGGGAAGGTAGACGAGGTTCCGGAGAATGAGTCAAAGGTACCGGCGGAGAAAAAATAGGAGCAGGAGGAGCGGCAGCAGCCTCGGGAGAGGACAGAAGGGATTTGAGTTGCTCCGAAATGGTACCCAGGGAATTTTGGAGCATCTCCATGCGCTGGTTATTTTGGGAGAGACAGTTCTCTACTTCCTTGAACAGGCCATCGTGTTCGCTCAGGCGTCGATCCACCTCGGCGGAGTCCAGGTCTGTAGGGCTGAGCATAATGTCACGGGAATATAGGAGTGCTCACCACAAACCGGACTGGACCGCGAGGCCGAGGTGGGGATACAGGAAAACCGCCGCCCTACAGCCGCGTGAGCGGGTCCGGTAAGCAGAGTCGTGTAGATAGCCTTGTTCGGGAGAGGAGAGAGTAGAGTGGTAGAGGTACTTGCCAGATCCGGGGTAGGAGAGGTCAGGAGTAGTCGGTGTCCAAAGCCAGGGTCGAGAAGAGGAGAAGGTAGAAGTCCGTTGAGCGAGCCGGGGTTCGAGGGTGCCAGAGATCGGGAGTCCAGGTACAGGTTCAGGGTCTATGACGGAAGACAAAAGCAGACTGCGAAGTAGCTTGTAGCAAGCACAACTAGAGACTGAATATGCTCAGCAATCAGCTCAGGGCTGGAGGCACTATATACTGACAGGAACCAATGAGAACCTCCAGCGGTGATGTCAGAGGTAGGTAGAGCGCTGATAGGCTGAGGCAGGATGCAGAACCGGTGGGAACGGAACAATAACATTGGCGGCAGTAGAGATGGACATAGTAGCGCGCGCGCGCGACGCGCGCGACGGAAGGGGCGGGTTGAGTTCGCCGGACTAAAAGACAGGAGCCGTAGGCGCGCGCGCGGCCTTTCCACGGCGGCGCGCATGGACAGCAGGGGCTGCCGGGAGTTCAGGAGGAAGAGGAGGCCCACGTGACCGGGTGCCGCGCGCCCCGGCAGCCGAGGTAGGAACCGCAGCGGGCAGAGACCTTACAGTACCCCCCCCTTCAGGGTCGAACTCCGGACGATCCTTACCAGGTTTAAGCGGAAATTTAGAATGAAATGCCCGTACCAGCCTGGGGGCGTGTACCTGGATTTGAGGAATCCATGCCCTTTCTTCGGGTCCAAAACCCCTCCAATGCACCAAATACTGGAGGCCTCCTCTAGAAATGCGAGAATCTAGAATGGATTGTACCTCAAACTCTTCTTGTCGAACGGAACAATAACATTGGCGGCAGTAGAGATGGACATAGTAGCGCGCGCGACACGCGCGACGCGCGCGACGCGCGCGACGCGCGCGACGGAAGGGGCGGGTAGAGTTCCCCGGACTAAAAGACAGGAGCCGTAGGCGCGCGCGCGGCCTTTCCACGGCGGCGCGCATGGACAGCAGAGGCTGCCGGGAGTTCAGGAGGAAGAGGAGGCCCACGTGACCGGGTGCCGCGCGCCCCGGCAGCCGAGGTAGGAACCGCAGCGGGCAGAGACCTTACAATGTTATTTTCATGTATGGATAATGTATTTAGCAGCTTTATTTTGTCATTGTTGTGAATAATGTAATTTGTATTTAGTAATAGCTTCTTTCTGGTAGTTAGATTAGAATGATGGTGGTTACTTTAAATTAGAATTGTTTTGGCAATGGTTTGGCTTTAGGAATTGAATAGGGAATTGTATAATTGATTTGTATTGTATTTTAATCGTTTGAGGAAATGGATTAATTGATTGATGCTAATTGTATTGATGTTGCTTAGTTTCTATTTGATTTTCATGATTGGTGGCTAGGGGACATTGTTCATAGTGTATTTTATTGTTACATATATTTTGCATAGTGTTACATGATGCACAGATTAATTGCATCATGTACACACTCAATGTGTG
>WSYH01017313.1:0-12065 GCA_036426205.1 Ascaphus truei | reverse complement strand
TCGAGACGATAGGCTACCAGATTAACCCTCTCCAAAATTTTGAATGGCCCAAAGAATCTAGGGGAGAGCTTGGGTGAAGGGGTTTTGAGCCTAATATTTTTGGAAGACAGCCAGACCAGGTCACCAGGATTGAAGGAAGGACCCCTTTGACGGTGGCGATCAGCTTTGGTTTTTTGTTTGGCCACCGCAGATCGTAGGGATTTGAGGTGGAGGGTAAAGGAGAGGCTTGGGAAGGGGTAAGAAGGGCAACAGGAGACGGGAGAGAGGGACCAGGAAGGGAAGGAATCTCCTGAGTCGTCACAAACACCTTGATTCTTTTCTTTTTCAGCCATTCTGTTGCAGATTTGCTGGTGTGCTTGGGATCATTGTCCTATTGCATGACCCAATTTCAGCCAAGCTTTAACTGTTGGACAGATGGCCTCACATTTGACTCTAGAATACTTTGGTATACAGAGGAGTTCATGGTCGACTCATTGACTGCAAGGTTCCAAGGTCCTGTGGCTGAAAAACAAGTCCAAATCATCACCCCTCCACCACTGTGCTTGACAGTTGGTATGAGGTGTTTGTGCTGATATGCTGTGTTTGGTTTTCGCCAAACGTGGCGCTGTGCATTATGGCCAAACATCTCCACTTTGGTCTCGTCTTTCCAAAGGTCATTGTTCCAGAAGTCTTGTGGTTTGTTCAGATGCAACTTTGCAAACCTAAGCCGTGCTGCCATGTTCTTTTTAGAGAGAAGAGTCTTTCTCCTGGCAACCCTTCCAAACACACCAAACTTGTTCATTCTTTTTCTAATTGTACTGTCATGAACTTTAACATTTAACATGCTAACTGAGGCCTGTAGAGTCTGAGATGTAACTCTTGGGGTTTTTTTTGCAATTTCTCTGAGCATTGCACGGTTTGACCTTGGGGTGAATTTGCTGGGACATCCACTCCTGGGAAGATTGGCAACTGTCTAGAATGTTTTCCACTTTTGAATAATCTTTCTCACTGTAGAAGGATGAACTTTAAATTGTTTGGAAATGGCCTTTTAACCCTTCCCAGATTGATGGGCAGCAACAATTGCTTCTCTAAGATCATTGCTGATGTCTTTCCTCCTTGGCATTGTGTTAACACACACCTGAATGCTCCAGACCAGAAAACTGCTAAAACGTCGGCTTTTTTAGAGGTGGTCACACTTGCTGATGATCAATTAATCAAGGGCATTTGATTAGCAGCACCTGTCTGCTACTTAGCATCTTAATTCCTATGGAAGCAGTAAGGTTGTACTTAGTTTTTCACACATGGCTTCTCCATTTTGGCTTTACTTTTGTTAAATAAATCATGACACGGTGTAATATGTCATGTGTTGTTGTTCATCTAAGGTTGTATTTACCTAATTTTAAGACCTGCTAAGGAACAGATGATTGTTATTATGTCCTGATATGTAAAACCATAGAATTCAAAGAGGGTGTACTTTCTTTTTCACACAACTGTAACCTCGCCCTATAACCTCACCTATTGCCCCATTTAACCTCTCCCTATAACTCTTCCTCTTGCTCCATATAACCGCTCCCTATAACTCAATCTATTACCCCATACAATCTCTCCTTATAACTCGTCCTATTACCCCATATAAACCGCCCACTATAACTCCCCCTATTGCCCCATATAACCGCTCCCTATAACTCCTCAAATTACCCCATATAACCTCTCCCTATAACTCCTCCTCTTGTCCCATATAACCTCTCCCTATAACTCCTCCTATTGCCCAATATAACCACTCCCTATAGCTCATCCTATTGCCCCATATAACTGCTCCCTATAGCTCATCCTATTACCCCATATAGTCTCCTCATAACTCTTCCTATTACCCCATATAAACCGCTCCCTATAACTCCTGCTATTGCCCCAAATAACCGCTCAATATAACTCCTATTACCCCATATAACCACTTTATGTAACTCCTCATCTTGTCCCATATAACCGTTCCCTATAACCTCCTATTGCTCGATATAACCGTTCCCTATAACTCCTCCTATTACCCCATATAACCGTTCCCTATAACTCCTCCTATTACCCCATATAACCGTTCCCTATAACTCCTCCTATTACCCCATAGAACCGCTCCCTATAACTCCTCCTATTACCCCATATAACCGCTCCCTATAACTCCTCCTATTACCCCATATAACCACAGATTTGACGTCCCCCCCTCCATGCAAGTAGTTATAAATGTAGAGACAGCATAACTCTAGCTACGTTCTCAGACTAAAGTCTTTACCGTCATGGTTGAAGTTCTGGTATAACTAGGCAATCTACTCAATACACAACAGGCCGAGTAAATCAGGCATGCAGAAACCTAACACAAATATAGCAATACAACAATTGCGCAGGAATCCGCCTGCAGCTGCAGTAACCAGTCTCCAGACTAGAGTGACATGGAGCAGGTAGCAGTTGGCTTGTAACCTGGCGCTGGCAGAGTATGATCACAGCACAAACTCTCTCCCTGCCCTCAGCCTGCTGTGGTTACTGAGGGTTCAGCTCACACGGCTAAGCCTGCTCCTTGTGAATGAAGCAGAAAAAAACACTCGACAGCTCGTGAATAATCGTTTTAATGAGTGTGTAAAGCGTGCGACGGGGGTGTTCGGATCTGTCGGGTTAAACAAACAACTTGTACCCTGAGCAAATCCCATTGTTTAAGTGCAAAGTGATGTCAGTTCAATTTCCCGGCTCTTCCTAAAACCTGCAGATCAAACGAGAGGGTGTCCAGTGTTCTCCCATTAAGAAAAAATAACAATATTTTACAAACGTGAGTTTGATCTGCTTTTATGTCCAGTATCCTCTCCCCCTTAATCCTTCTTATTCCCTCTTAACCCCCATTGCCCCTCTTAACCTCTTTCTGCCTCTCTAACTCCTTCTTACCCCTCTCCCCCTCCCCCTTTAGTACATCCTACCCCATATAAAATGAGCTGCTTGCAAAAGAGGAGCCCAAAACTCATAAAGTATCTCATCAATTGAGGATGATGGGGTCATTTTATTGGTAATAACAATGTAGTTTTGGTATTCCTAACGGCTTTACAAAGATACGTTTATAATTGAGAACACCTTTTGTTACTGTGTATAGCATTGCCAGGGGGACAAATGAACATTACACTTGAAATAATAATAATAATAATAACTTTGTTTATATAATGCTATTCTCTCAATGGGACTCAAAGCTTCACAGTTACAAAAAGGGAAAAAGAAGAAAACCAACCAAGAAAAGGTTATAATTATCATTGTTGTGTTAACAGAGTGACAGGATGTTATAGTGATATGCACGTCGTATGTACAGTAGCTATGTATATTGTTATTTAAGTAGCGCCTGCACTGTAAGCAGCACTTCACATTAAAATATGGGTGATTATTACATAACAATAGTGTGAAACATGTAAACATGCAATAGGAAAAAAGAATCCGTGTGTGAGAGTGTGTGAGAGAGAGGGAGAGAGAGAGAGAGTGCGAGGGAGAGTGTGAGGAAGAGTGTGAGAGAGAGTGCGAGGGAGAGAGAGTGTGAGAGAGAGTGTGAGAGAGAGTGTGAGAGAGAGTGTGAGAGAGTGTGAGAGAGAGTGTGAGAGAGGCTGTGAGAGTGTGAGAGTGTGAGAGAGAGTGTGTGTGTGAAAGAAAGTTAGAGTGTTAGAGAGTGTGAGAGAGTGTGAGAGAGAGTGTGAGAGAGGCTGTGAGAGTGTGAGAGAGTGTGAGAGAGAGTGTGTGAGAAAGAAAGTTAGAGTGTGAGAGAGTGTGAGAGAGTGTGAGAGTGTGTGTGTGAGAGAAAGTGTGTGAGAAAGAAAGTTAGAGTATGAGTGTGTGAGAGTGTGATAGAGAAAGTGTGTTAGAGGGTGTGTGTGAGAGAGAGAGAGAGAGAGAGAGAGAGAGAGAGAGAGAGAGAGAGAATGTGATAGAGCGTGTGAGAGAGTGAAAGAGAGAGAGTGTGAGAGAGTGTGTGATAGACAGAGTGTGTGTGTGAGAGAGAGAGAGAGAGAGAGAGAGAGAGAGAGAGAGAGAGAGAGAGAGAGAGACCACAACTAGCTGTCTATGTATACAATGTCCAAATATACAAGGGAAATGTGCCATGTGGCGTTTGCTGCACTAAATATATCAGGGCCCTCACAACATCAGTTCGGCAGCCTCAGAAGTGTTTGCAGAACTCAGAAGTGTAGGTAGGAAGGGAAGTGTTTATGTATTAGTAGGTGGAGCTGGGGGAAAAGTCACTTGTATTTCTATCATTGTAACCCTGTAGGTCTCAGTTAATCTTTAATCCCCAATCGAATGTGCTGAACTTTAGACAGAAAGAAATGAAACGTGTTCTAGTGATTCTTATCTGCCATCAAATTCTATCTTCTATGTAAAATAAATAAATACATTTAATATGTAAGAAAAGACGAAATTCAAGCACAAATATCACTTATAAATTGGTGATGAATAAATGTGAAAAGTAAATTAATTTATATGTGCAACAATCTTTGGGAGTAGTGCAGCTCTTTAAAAACAAGACACCTTTCCAGTCGTCTTGGCAAATACAGGGAAAAACAGGATCCAGAACTCAAAGTGTCCCAGCAAATATGTGGAATAGAAAACAGCAAAATATAGTGCAACATTGGAAATAATTCAGCTGATAATAAGGGTTTCTCCTGGTCCCGCCAGCAGGGGCAGGCTCCGCCCGATACACGTCCCGCACGATTCACCACAGCCCCTGGATCCTGTTTTTCTATTTATTGTGTAAGGCTGCGGCCCTGCTGGCGCTGAGCACGCTCATGCTTGAGAACGGTGACGTCACCAACTCTCTAATCCTGAGCGCCGGGTGTTCTGTCTATTTTGCAAGAGCGGACGGGGGGGTCACTGTGGGCAAGTTGAGCGCGCTTCAAAGTCAGTTTTTTTGCTTGCTCAAGCGCCAAGCTTGGGTGAGCGTGCGTGCCCGCGCACGAGCGCGTGTACCGCGTGAGCGGGGACGGGACAATTTAAATTGCTGGAACTAAACTTGGCAAGCGCCGCGCGCTCAGCGCTAGTGTGGACGCAGCCTAAGACTTGCACTTCAGGAGGGAGTTGGAAATTTTCGGGGTCAATGTAGTGAGTTGCAAATAGAATATTTGGCGTTAAATTGACGCAAGAAAACCATAAAGTATATTGCGTCTATGTACTAAACTTTTTTTCTTTATTGTGCACTGTAAGTGTCCGTATTTATTTTTCGGCAGATATATTAGTGTAAACAGGTGATAAAGGAGGTGGAGCAGCAGTGATGTCCTCGACACAAAGATGTGAATATATATATATATACACACAAAGAAAGCAGAAGGCACACAAAACTCAAGCAAAAAACAGATGCTTATCCCATAAAAATAATGTAGAGATAATAATTACCAGAAGGATGTCCGATAATAAGAGACAGCACACTGAGGGTTAAATCCAAAACAAAGTCTGTATTGTAGACCAGAGAGGCATTACAACTAACGTTTCGGTCACCGTAACGGGACCTTCCTCAGGGTCATCCTAATGTATCAAGCAATGTGTTCCCACCCTCTTCTCAACACTACTCATTTACATTTTGTTTTACTGAATTTAATTCAACTTTCTACACGAGAAAAGCATATTTCTAATAAATCAGAAATAGTATAGAGTCAGTCATGTGGCTTTGTTTCTCTGGGAATGCTCCATATAACCTACGGGAAGACTGAGCCACCTGTGCTGAAGCAGGAACTGATTGAGCCACCTGTGCAGGAGTAATTGAGCCACCTGGGCTGAGACAAGGACGGATTGAGCCATCTGTGCTGAAGCAAGGACTGATTGAGCCACCTGTGCTGAAGCAGGAACTGATTGATCCTCCTGTGCTGAAGCTGGGAAATCTGTCTATGACTGTTGATGGTGCTTGAGGACTGAGTATGACACCCTTGCTTTATTGCAAGGTCTGCATTTCAGTGGACCCGCCTCTGCCTTGTCTCCTAACAGCATGATGCATCGTCGCCATTCCCAGCAATCCACAAAACGCAGGACATTCCTGTGTAGGAAAATGGCAATTATTTAAATTAGCAGGTTAATCAATTTACAGGTTTACATTAAAATAAAGGCAAAACATACTATGGAATACACATTTATATCACTATGTTGTTATTTCTGATATAGAAGATCATTACTTTAGCTATTTCTAGTACTGATAAATGGGACATGGAATTTCCCTCCTCCCTCAATAATAACAACCTTAAATAAATATATACAATGCACTTTTTCACAATTACAGTATAGCGCACAATACTCAGCACATACATATTTTTACACCCAGATGAGTTTACAATTTATGTTCTTGGGGCCTAAGACACAAAGAGATAAAGTGGCTTGCCCAAGGTCAGAAGGAGCAGACAAGGGGAAATGAACCAATTGTAGTTACTATCAGAGGCAGCTGCCTTTACTCACTGAGCCATTACTTCTGCCAATAGTTCAGTCTTATTGTTGTGTTAACTAACCAGGATATCATAGCACTTAAACAGAAGAGACTGCTGCATGGCTCTGCATAAGGAAAAAGCTGTGGGCTCACATACTGTGTCACCCACAGTAAATGACACTTATTTCCTATACAACAGCCAATTAGAAACGACAAGAGAGAGGGAGAGCAACACAAGATTGGGAAAGTAAATGTGATTTTGTCCATGACTAAAAGGGCACTCCTCCCTGTTATAATAAAATAAAGGAAAACGCACTGACGTTTTTAGCCTAATTCCTGATCACTGGCATTTTCACATTTTAGGCAAATTCCGGAGTCTAAGCAGCAGCACAATAAATACCTTGGAATATGCAGAACAGGCTGATTCTTCAGGGTGTGGAAACCAGGGAGGCATGAAATGCAATGTGTCACTGTCCCTTCTAGTGGTGAAGGAGTTAAACTGCTCACATAATTGGGGAATGATGCAACAATTCCATGGTTGCAGAATTAATTGCAAACACAGCCACCTGTTCCAGGAAAATATTATCTGTACATTTGACATCAATATTTCTCCAAAACACAACACTACGGGGGGGGGGGTGATCAAATAAATACCAGGCTTGAAGAATAAAAGACATTTGTAAAAAAAAAAAACTTTTTTGAATGCTGTACTTGAGTTGTTCTCTTCACAGCCAATGTGAAGAATGATGTGTCTCTGCATCCCCAACTTTGTTACTTTGTAGAAAGATCAAAGCGAATCTATAACAACTTTTGAATGGATACTCCAGATTGCTGCCAACTCAAGGGAAAAAAAAGTCAACTCCAATTGCACCTTGCATGACTAATAGCACATCAAGAGAGGGCGTAAAGTATTGGGAGAGGTGGTGGGTAATAGATAAATAGATGGATAACGAGATAGTGCAAGCTGCTCTAACAGGTAGACAGGATTAAAGAGAATAAATAATGACCTACAATATGGAAAAGTGATAAGTAATGAGGTTTCAGAAAGACCGAGATGGAAAAAATATGATAATAACAGATAGATGAGAGAGGCGCGTCTGAGAATACATTTAACCTCTTCCCAGCTGAGGGAGTCTGCAATGCAGCTAGCGCTGGAAGGGTTATACAACAGGGACATCCATGCAATGCAAACCTTACCTTAAACTGCTGCTCCCTTTAGCAAAGAAGTGAAATAATAGAGGCGCCCACACAGGACCCCACAGTGTAAATATATATTTATCTGCACCATGAGACAAAGATACAAGGAAATATATACACACACACACACACACACACTCACATTCTTTAATATCACATTTGTGACAGATTTTACATGTTAATAAGTAATAAGGCTGGGTCTGTAATCGCAATAAAAACCTAATCAAGTGTACAATAACAGATAAAACTCTGTTTTATGTCTGATTATTTGCATCTTTGGTAATAAATAAGCTTGAATCGGAATCAAGCATTTGGAATATATATACACACACACACACACACACACACCCCTGATGTTTCTGTAAGAGAGGATGATAGGTATGTGTCCCTGATGTAATGCAGACATATATGTTCCTGATGTGGGAAATGTAGAGGTGTATTCCTGTGGTATATCTGTGCTATGTGTGCTTATCCTAGGAAGGAAGGTAGTTATTTGTCCCTGACTTCTTGTCGTAGGTCCTTAGTTGCACGTTGATTAAAGGTCAGAATGATATTTGCACAATTTTCAAAGAAATAACATTCCATTGTTTAAATGCCAGGGACATTATATACTTTATCACATACAAAAGTAACGTTTGTTCCGTCTATGTTCTGTGTAATGCTGTCTATGTTATCTCAGTGCCTTGTTCTTCTATTCACCCAGGTTTCAGGAGGACTGTTCCCATGTTCCAAATATCTGCAGCTGATGACAGCACAAGGTGTGACTTCCCAAGGAGCTGATAAATGGGACAGCAGCAGAATACACACATTCTTCTACAAGGTTCCATGTGCTGCCCTTGTAGGGACAGAGAATGGAAGCCAAACAAGCCCAAGTTGGTCGCCTGGGGTCTAAACATGAGTTTCTCTCTGGAAGAGAAAAAGGTTCTTTGTCAAACCTGTTAGTGCTTTTGTTCTACTGATAAAAGCTAAAGACAACTTGCACAGCCTGAGCTGGGGACTCTGCCTTAAATCCAGACCTGAGACTATTCACAGGCTCTTGACAAGGACAAAAAAGGGGAAATTAGGCCTAAAATCTCCCAGGCAGATGTCCAGGGTTAAAACAGGTTATTTGTTAATTGCTTTTGTGTTTTGAAGGGGAGGGGGATTGGAGGTTCAGGAGAACTGTTGATAATAATAAAATATAAAACGTTAACACTCCAAATGCTATGTGATTCATTTCAGTGTGATTCATATTTCTACCTATTAATATGGATGAGTTAAACAAAGACACAAGCCACATTCTGTCTGCCTACCAATGCTAAATGGATTGATGTGTGGGACAATTTTAATGGCTCTGTCACTTGCAACGCGTACAACATTATGCTGGTTATACATGAAAATAATAACAAGATGATTGTGAGAATATTACTTTACATTGTCACTATTAAAAATAAAACGACTTTGTGTTTCATTTGCTTTTTATTGCATTTTGTATCCACAATATATGTTCGTTTTTCCTTTCATTTTCTTTTGATCTAACACTGTATATTTGGCAGTGACAGTAAAACCTAACATGTGTAAATCAGGGATAGGGCCTTTACATCTGGATTGCCAGTTATTTCAGACTTTTTTCATTTCTCATACTGCAGATAAGATGATTTTTCTGCTAATATTATTTAATGTGATTCCCAAACTAGGCAGCCAATACCAGCAATACGAAACAATAACAGGCAGTTTGTATTTCATCCAGTATTAGATGCTGAAGCTTAATGTCCTCGAACATAAAGAACATGAATATGTTAAACACTATGAGGTCTCTATGTAACTGGCAGAACCAGTTACTTTGGCAGATAGGTTCTTTCCAGCTTAGAGTCTCATAAAAAGCCATCAGAACCAATGCAGTCATTACACACACCCAACTCATTCAGCAAATCATCTTATCGCCATCCTCCAGATCACATTTTCCCTATAAATAATAATAATAATAAATAAAAAAACGTTTTGGAGTTTAATATTAAATCTGGTGCTGACAGTAGGGAGAGACGTTCCTTTCACAAATCCTGTGCTGTTCTTTTTCATCATGTTAGGAAAGTGATACAAATAAAAGGATGTATCTTAAGCAGGTTCACTTTTACTGGTCCTTGTATCTCATCACCATCAGTTGACACAGATCTATCAGGGTTGTGTAGTTTTGTGTCCTTCACACCTTGCAAATATTTTGCTTATAGAGAAAATGAATAAAATGGTAGCTGGAGGTTCAGGAATAAACACATATAATATATGCTACTATAATATATGCCCACTGCTCCCTATAACTGCCCCCTATCACAGACTCGCTCCCCCACATGTCCTATATAACTCTCCCAAATGACTAAATATTATCATACAAATGGGGGCGGGGTGAACTGGTACAGTTAAAAGAAGTTTGTTTAAAATGGCTCATCTGGTGTCAATTTTATACGAGAAAAGTGTCATTTGTGAGCATTATACAAAGCTACTCTATGGCTAACTTGTTTTTTTTTTTTTTTTTTTTTTTTTAATCAGTAATAATCCAAAGTAATCCCTTTAGCCCCCTATTTATAATTTACTGGCACACTCAGTTCAGTAATTCGATTAATTCCTCTCATAAGCGCATTTTTGTGGATTCCCAAGAAGATGTTCCAGGGCAAACAGGTATCATTTACTGTCTAAATAAGCAACCAGCAAACATCTGTTCCAGGCAGCTCCCTCCCATTCAGCCGGAGCAGGAGCAGCTCAAGCCCGGGGCGGGTAGGATTTCAAAATAAATAGGTATTTGAGAAGGTGGTCCTGGTTAGGAATAAAAAAAAATGGTGTTTCCCCTTAGAATCTGCTCTGAAATGTGGAGCACTCTGGTGCACATACTTAGGGAGAGAACAGGACCCACACAGAGATCAGCATAGTTAAGGCGACCAATGCACCCCAGAATTTTCTCTATACAGGCAGTACTCGGTTATCCAACGGAACCCGTTCTGGAAGTGGCGTTGGATGGTGAAACCGCTGTAAAGTGAGTCCCATGTTAATCAGTGGCGGTGAGCGTCGGATAACGCATTCAGGCGTCGGATAACGCATTCTAGCGTCGAAAACCAGCCCTTAGGGTTGCATTGTAAAGCGTTGGATATGCCACTCGTAAAGTGAAACCTTGGATAGCGGGGACTACCTGTACAATGCAGGTCTGTTTACCACAGAAAGGGTAAACATGCTTTTGAGAAAATCAATACTATGCCTCCAACATCTTTCCTAGTAAATGCAATCCAGCACAAATAGCATCATTTTAGCACGCTATTATTTTGAAACCCCTTTCTTGCATCCAACATACATATTTTGCAAACAGAGCTCCCAGGTGTTTAAATATCAGCCCTGGAAAGCTTCCCATCTTAATGGCAGTGTCACTACAACACAATGCAACACAATGCAACATCAGCAAACAGCTTCAAAGCAAACCAAGCAGTTTATAAATATGTATACAATGTATCTCTGTGTACATACATACATACATACATACATACACACACATCATTATATATGTAACCCTTATATTTACATCCATATATTTTTATACACAAATATGCATCTCTTACTTTCTCATAATATATACAAATAGCTGCTTACATGCTAATGATTTCGTGTAAATACTGACATTGTATTGGGAATAAATGCACACATTGTATCAGGCGATTCCTGTATTCTTTAACATAGCCATGGTCCCTTGCGTGAGATTTAATTGTAATCATTGTAGCTACAAAGAGGTGGAAGTGTTTGAGCAAACAGCTCAGCGAGAGGCTGGAGTCAGGGTTTCTGGGAGCACTGTAAGATCACCTATAATGCCCTAGAAATATCAGAATAGCTTTGGGGGAAAAAAAAAACAATTTAAAACATGCATAAAAGAAGCAGGAATTTAACCTTACACTGCTTTTAAACTGTATAAACTGTACATTTTTTCCTGCAATATTTACATTTTTCTAACAAGTAGATTTTCTTATTTACACAGAATTTGAAATAGTAAAACAGAAACGTTGTTTGTTGACTAACCCAGGCCAAGATAAATATCTAATTTACAAATAAAACAGATACATACATTAAAGTAAGCACTGCATGGAATTCTAGCCCAAGCAAAATACAACCTGAAAACCAAGCACTGTGTAATTAGCCAGATCCAGATTTGCACAGTGTTTTGATGGTAACTTTTCATCAGTGTCCTGCATTTCAAAACACAAGTGCCTCCAACTCTGCAGGATTAAAAGGAAATAAAGATCAGTGTGTACATGGGATGTCAAGCAAGTCATGGAAATCTCAAGAGCTCGGCAAACACCTCTACTCTGAAATCATTCATTCTCCCGTGTGTGTGTGTGTGTGTGTGTGTGTGTGTGTGTGTGTGAATATATATATGCACACACACAAAAATATATATATAATGTCTGTGTGTATATATATACATATACATGTATATATTATATATAAATACACACACACACACATA
>WSYH01017312.1:0-12067 GCA_036426205.1 Ascaphus truei | reverse complement strand
TTGGAACATTTTTGAAAGGTTTCAGTTTTTGTCAAAAATGTTCCAAACATAGTTAAAATTACTCTACAATATCAATCTTTAAATTCTGTGGTGTTAGAACCCTATTTGAACTCCTGGATTTCAAATGAGAAGATTTTTCCCAACTAGTCTGAGATGTTTTTTTGACCAAAGAACTGTCATTTTTGAGAAACAAAATAAATCTTTCAAAAATATTTCAAACATAGTTTAAATGATTCTACAATAATATCAATCTGTCAAGTTGTGTGGCGTTGAAACTATTGGACAAATGGATTCATAATGAGAGATGTTTTCCAATTGTCTCTTGGATTTTTTGACCAAAGAACTGCCATTTGACAAAACTGAAACCTTTCAAAAAGTTCCAAGACATAGTTAAAAATTCTCTACATATAAATCTTTTAAAGCTGTGGTGTTAGAACCCTATTGAATCTAGGATTTAAAATGAGAAGATTTTCCCAACTGAGTCTCTGAGATGTTTTTTGACAAAGAACGTCATTTTAGTGAAAAATGAAATTTCAAAAAATGTTCAACATAGTTAAATATATCTTCAATATCAATCTTAATTCTGTGGGTTGTAGCACCTATTGTGACAATCCTGGATTTCAAATGAGAGCAGTTTTCCCAAACTTGTCTTGCTGAGATGTTTTTTGACCAAAAGAACTGCACATTTGTGAGAAAAACTGCAAAACCGTTCAAAAAGTCTTCAAACATAGTTAAAGATTACTACATAATATCAATCTTAAGTGTGCGTGGCGTTCGAACCCTATTTGGAACAACCGTGCGATTTCAACTGAGAAGATAGTTCGTAGTTTGCCAGATTCTTAGGTTTTTTGACCAAAGAAACTGCCATTTTTGAAAAAATTAAATCCTTCCAAAATAATTTCACAACAATGTTTAAAGTATTCATACAATGACAATCTTGAAGTTCATGTGGTGTTGAACTCTTTGAAATCCGGATTTCCAAATGAGAAAGCTTTTCCAGACTGTCTTGAGATTTTTTTGACCCAAAGAAAACTGCAATTTTGAGAAAAAACTACAATTTTCAAAAATATTCAAACCTAGTTTAAATGATTCTACAATAGTCAATCTTCAAGTTCTGTGGCGTTGAAACTATTTGGACAACTGGATTTCAATGAGAAGATGTTCCAACTTGTCTTTGAGATTTTTTTGTGACCAAAGAACTGCCATTTTTGACAAAACTGAAACCTTTCAAAAATTTCCAAACATAGTTAAAAGTATCTACAATATCAATCTTTAAATTCGGGGTGTGTTAAACCCTATTTGAACTCGGATTCAACTGAGAAGATTTTCCCAATAGTCTCTGAGATTTTTTTTTTGACCAAAGAAATGCCATTTTTGACAAAAACTGAAACCTGTTCAAAAAGTTCAAACATAGTTAAAACTATCTACAATATCAATCTTCAATTCTGTGGTTCTAGAACCCTTATTGACTCTGGATTTCAAATGAGAAGATTTTTCCCAACTAGTCTTCTGAGATGTTTTTTTGAACAAAGAACTGCCATTTTGAGACAAAATAAAGTTTCAAAATATATTTCAAACATAGTTAAATGATTCTACTAATATCAATCTTCAAGTTCTGTGGCGTTCCGAAAGCTATTTGGCAACTGGATTTCAATGAGAAGATGTTTTTCCAACTTGTATCTTGAGATAGATTTTTTTTTGACAAAGAATGCCATTTTTGACAAAAACTGAAACCTTTCAAAAATGTTCCACATAGTTAAAATAACTGATACAATATCAAATCTAATTCTGTGGGTTAGAACTATTGAACTCGGATTTCAAATGAGAAGTTTTCCAATGTCTTGAGATGTTTTTGTGACCAAAACTGCCATTTTTGACAAAAACTGAAACCTTTAAAAATGTTCCAAATAGTTAAAATTACTTACAATCCATCTTAAATTCTGTGTGTTAGACCCTATTGAAAACCATGATTCAAATGAGAAAGATATTTCCAACAGTCTCTGAGATGTTTTTTTGACCAAGAACTGATTTTTGAGAAAAAAATTAAATGTTTCAAAATATTTAAACATAGTTTAACTGATTTACAATATCAATCTTTAAGTCTGTGGCGTTCGAAACTATTTGGACAACGGATTTCAATGAGAGATGTTTTTCCAACTTGTCTTTGAGATTTTTTTGACAAAGAACTGCCATTTTTGACAAAAACTGAAACCTTTCAAAAAATGTTCCAAACATAGTTAAAATACTCTTACAATATCCATCTTTAATTTCGTGGTGTGAAAACCCTATTGAACTCCGGATTCAAATGAAAGATTTTTCCCAACTAGTCTTGAGCATGTTGTTTTTGACCAAAGAACTGCATTTTGAGAAAAAAATTAAATGTTTCAAAAATATTTCAAACATAGTTGTAATGATTCTACAATATCAATTTCAAGTCGTGGGCGTTCGAAGATTTGGACAAATGGATTTCAACAAATGAGAAGATGTTTTCAACTGTTCTGAGATTTTTTTGACCAAAGAACTGCCATTTTTGACAAAACTGAACCTTTCGAAAAATGTTCCAAACATAGTTAAATATACTCTACAATATCAACTTTAAATTCTGTGGTGTTAGAACCTATTTGAAATCGGGATTTCAAATGAGAAGATTTTCCCAACTAGCTCTGAGATGTTTTTGACCCAAAGAACTGCCATTTTGAGACAAAATAAATTCAAAAAATTTCAACATAGTTTTAAATATTCTACAATATCAACTTAAATTTCTGTGGTTAGAAAACATATTTGGAACCTGGGTTTCAAACTGAGAAGTATTTTTCCAACTGTCTCTGAGATTTTTTTTGAACAAAGAACTTCCATTTTTGAAAAAATAATTTTCAAAAAATTGCAAACATAGTTTAAATATTCTACTAATATCAATCTTAATTCTGTGGGTATGAAAACTATTTGCAACTGGATTTCAATAGAAAGGTTTTCCAACTGGTTCTATTGGATGTTTTTTTGACCAAAGACTGCCATTTGTGACAAAAAACTGAAACCTTTCAAAAATGTTCCAAAACTAGTTTAAAATTACTCACATATCAATCTTTAAATTCTGTGGGCTTAGAAACCTATTTGAACTCCGGGATTTAAATGAGAAGATTTTCCCAACTAGAGTCTTGAGATGTTTTTGACCAAAGAACTGCCATTTGACAAAAATAAATTTCAAAAAATTCAAAATGTAAAAATTCTACAATACAATCAATTCTGTGGTTTAAATATTTGAATCTGGATTTCAATGAGAAGATATTCCAACTGTCTTGAGATTTTTTTGACCAGAGAACGCCATTTTGAAAAACTAAAATTTCAAAAATAGTTCAAAATGTTTAAATGATTCTACAATATCAATCTTTAAGTTCTGTGGGTCGACTCCTAGTTTTTGGACACTGGATTTCAACTGAGAAGATGTTTTCCAACTTGTCTTGAGATTTTTTTGACCAAAGAACTGCCATTTTTGACAAAACTGAAAAACCTTTCAAAAGTGTTCAAAACATGAGTTTAAAATCTCTACAATATCAATTTTAAAGTTCTGTGGGGTTAGAACCCTATTTGAAATCCGGGATTTCAAATGAGAAGATTTTTCCCAACTGTCCTGAGATGTTTTTTTTGACCAAAGAACTGCCTCATTTGAGAAAAAATAAATTTTCAAAAATATTTCAAACATAGTTTAATATTCTACAATATCCATATTCAAGTTCTGTGGCGTTGAAACTATTTGGACAACTGGATTTCAACTGAGAAGATAGTTTTCCAACTTCGTCTTTGAGATTTTTTTTGCAAAGAACTCCATTTTTGACAAAAACTGAAACCCTTTCAAACTGTCCAACATAGTTTACCTTACTCTACAATAAATCTTTAAATTCTTGGTGTTTGTTAGAACCTATTTGAACTCAGGATTCAAATGAGAAGATTTTCCCAACTAGTCTTGAGATGTTTTTGACCAAAGAACTGCCATTGTTTGACAAAAACTGAACCTTTTCAAAAATGTTAAACATAGTAAATTATAAAATCTCAATCTCTTAAATTCGGTGTTGTTTAGAACCTATTTGACAACTCCTGGATTTCAAATGAGAAGATATTTCCAACAGTCTTGAGATTTTTTTTGGACCAAGAACTGCCCTTTTTGAAAGAAAAAATTAAAATGTTTCAAAAATATTTCAAACAGTATTAAATGATTCTAAATATCATCTAAGTTTGTGGCGTTCGAAATCTATTTGGACAACTGTTTACATGAGAAGATGTTTTCCGAATTGTCTTTGAGATTTTTTTTGACCAAAGAACTGCATTTTTGACAAAAATGAAACCTTAAAAAATTCAAACATAGTTAAAATTACTCACATATCAATCTTAAAATTCTGTGGTAGACCATTTGAACTCGGGATTTAAATGGAAGATTTTCCCAACTATCTCTCGAGATGTTTTTGACAAAGAACTGCCTTTTGAGAAAAAATAAAGTTTCAAAAAATTTCAAACATAGTTTAATGATTACTACAATATCAATCTTCAAGTTCATTGTGGCGTTCGAAACTATTTGCGGACAACTGGATTTCAACTGAGAAGGAGACGATGTTTATCCAAACTTGTCTTTGAGATTTTTGTTGACCAAAGAATACTGCATTTTTGACAGAAAAAACAAAACCTTTCAAAAAATGTTCCAAACATAGTTAAAATTACTCTACAATATCATCTTCTAATTCTGTGTGTTGAACCCTATTTGAACTCCGGATTTCAATGAGAAGATTTTTCCCAACGCATCTCTGAGAATGTTTTTTTGACCAAAGAACTGCCATTTTGAGAAAAAATAAAATTTTCAAAAATATTTCAAACATAGTTAAATGATTTACAAATCAATCTTCAAGTTCTGTGTGGCGTTGAAACTATTTGACAACTGATTTAAATGAGAAGATTTTCCAAACTTGTCTTTGAGATTTTTTTTGACCAAGAACTGCCATTTTTGACAAAAAATGAAACTTCAAAAATGTTCCAAACATAGTTAAAACTTCTCTACAAATATCAATCTTAATTTTGTGTGTTAGAACCCTATTTGAAACTCCGGGATTTCAAAATGGAAGATTTTCCCACTCTAGTCTTGAGATGTTTTTTTGCCCAAGAATGCCCTATTTTGAAAAAAACTGAAACCTTTCAAAAAATGTTCCACAACACAGTTAAAATACTCTCACAATATAAATCTTTCAACTCTGTGGTGATTGAGAACCTCAATTTGAACTCCTGGGATTCAAACTGAGAAGATTTTTCCAACTAGTCCTCTGAGATGTTTTTTGACCAAAGAACTGCTTTTTTGAGAAAAAAATAAAATTCAAAATATTTCAAACATAGTTACATGATTCTACAATATCAATCTTCAAGTTCTGTGGCGTTGAAACTATTTGGACAACTGGATTTCAACGATGGAAGATGTTTTTCCAACTGTCTTTGAGATTTTTTTTGACCAAAGAGAACTGCCATTTTTGACAAAATGAAACTTTCAAAAATGTTCCAAACTAGTTAAATTACTCTACCATATCAATCTTTTAATTCTGTGTGTTAGAACCCTTTGAACTCCGGATGTTCAAATGAGAAGATTTTTCCCAACTAGTCTCTGGATGTTTTTTTGACCAAGAACTGCATTTTTGAAAAAAAAGCTTTCAAAAATGTTCCAAACATAGTTAATTACTTCAATATCATCTTTAATTCTGTGGGTTCTGTTAGAACCCTATTTGAACTGGATTTTAATGAGAAGATTTTTCCCAACTGTCTCGAGATGTTTTTTGACCAAGAACTGTCATTTTGAGAAAAATAATAAAAGTTTCAAAAAATTTTCAACATAGTTTAAATGATTCTACAATCAATCTTCAAGTTCTGGGCGTGAAAACTATTTGGAACAACTGGATTTCAAATGAGAAGATGTTTTCAACTTGTCTCTTGAGATTTTTTTTGACCAGAACTGCCATTTTTGACAAATGAACCTTTCAAAAATGTTCCAACATAGTTTAAAAATTCTCACAAATCAATCTTTCAAATTCTGTGGTGTTAGACCATTTGCACTGGATTTAATGAGAAGATTTTTCCCAACTAGTCTTGAGATGTTTTTTGACCAAAGAACTTGCCATTTTGAAAAAACTGAAAACCTTTCAAAAATTTCCAAACATAGTTTTAAATACTCTACGATATCAATCTTTAGAATTCTGTGGTTAGAACCCTATTTGAACTCCGTGATTTCTAAATGAGAAGATTTTACACTAGTCTTGAGATGTTTTTTGCCCCAAAGACTGCCATTTTTGGAAAAAAATAAATTTTCAAAAATAATTTGCAAACTAGTTTAATATCTATTATATCAATCTTAAGTTCTGTGGCGTTGAGAAATGACTTATTTGCGACAAAGGTGTTTCAAGTGATGAAGATGTTTTCCAACTTGTCTTTGAGATTTTGACAAAGAAATCCAGTTTTGTCCAAAAACTGAAACTTTCAAAAATGTTCCAAACTAGTAAACTTACTCTACAATCAATCTTTAAATTCTGTGGGGTTAGCACCCGATTTGAACTTCCGGGATTTCAAAGAGAAGATTTTTCCCAACTAGTCTCTGAGATGTTTTTGTGACCCAAAGAAACTGCATTTTTGAAAAAAATAAACTTTCAAAAATGTTCCAAACATAGTTTAAAATACTCTACAATTCAATCTTAAAATTCTGTGGTGTTAGAACTAGTTGAACTCCTGGATTCAATGAGAAGACTTTTCCCAACTAGTTCTGAGACTGTTTTTTTTGACCAGAACTGCCTTTTGAGAAAAAATTAATTTCAAAAATATTTCCAAACAGTTTGAAACTTCTACAATATCAATCTTTATTCGTGGGTTGAAATCATTTGACAAATGGATTTCAAATGAGAAGATTTTTAAACTTGTCTCTGAGATTTTTTGACCACAAGAACTGCCATTTTTGAAAAAACTGAAAACTTTACAAAATGTTCAAACATAGTTAAAATTATCTAAATATCAATCTTTTGAAATTCTGTGTGTTAGAACCTATCTTGAACTCGGATTTCAAATGAGAAGATTTTTTCCCAACTTGTCTCGAGATGTTTTTTTGACCAAAGAACTGCATTTTTGAGAAAAACTAAAATTTCAAAAATATTCCAAACATAGTTTAAATGCTTACAATATCAATCTTTCAAGTTCTGTGGCGTTGAAACTATTTGGACAACGGGATTTCAACTGAGAAGATGTTTCCAACTTGTCTTTGAGATTTTTTTTGACCAAGAAACGCCTTTTTGACAAAAACTGAAACCTTTCAAAAATGTTCCAAACATAGTTAAAATTACTCTACACAATTCAATCTTAAATTCTGTGGTGTTAGAAACCTATTTGAATCCGGATTTCAAATGAGAAGATTTTTCCCAAATAGTCTCTGAGATGTTTTTTGACCAAGAAATGCCATTTTTGACAAAAACTGAAACCTTTCAAAAATGTTCCAAACATAGTTTAAATTACTTACAATATCAATCCTTAAATTCGTGGTGTTAGAACCCTATTTGAAACCCTGGATTTCAAATAGAAGATATTTCCCAACTAGTCTTGAGATGTTTTTTTGACCAAAGAACTGCCATTTGAGAAAAAATTAAATGTTTCAAAAATATTTCAAACATGTTTAAATGATTCACCAATATCAATCTTTAAGTTCTGTGGCGTTTCGAAACTATTTGGAAAAATGGATTTCAATCGGAGAAGAGTTTTCCAACCTTGTCTTGCGAGATGTTTTTTTGACAAGCAAAGAACTGCCATTTTTGACAAAACTGAAACTTCAAAAATGTTCCAAACATAGTTAAATTAACTTACAATAATCAACTTCATTTTTGTGGTTGTTAGACACCTATTTGAATCCCGGATTCTAAATGAGAAGATTTTTCCCAACTAGTCTAGGTTTGCACAGACAACTTGCATTGAGAGCATAAAGTCAAAACATTCAGACATCTTACTGGAAATACTGATTGGCCCTAACTCTACAAGCACCACTTCAGTTTGCCTCAGCTGGGTTCATCGAGCTTACTGTGGCGACTGATTGATTTACAACTGTAAGATAGATTTTATGCTTCAATGGTCCGTTCTTACAGTGCATAATTCATGAGTATGCAGTATTTATATACATAAGATAATCATGGCCAGATTAATGCTTGCAATACCGTGGGGGAAAAACCCAATTACTGCAGAAAAAAGAGTCCAACACATACGGGTTATAACGATTCTTACTAGCAATCAATTTAAATTGTTGTGTTGACCTATTGAACTCCAGATTTATAGGATTTTCATAGTCTCTTGAGATGTTTTTGGTGACACAAGAACTGCCATTTTGAGAAAAATATCAAATATGTTCAAAATATTTCCAAACATAGTTTAAATGATTCTACAAATCAATCTCAAGTTTATGGTGGCGTGCTAGGAAACTATTTGAGGACACTGGATTTCAACTGAGAAGAAATGTTTCCCAACTTGTCTGTTGAGAGTTTTTTTGACCAAAGACGTGCCATTTTTGACTAAAAACGAACTTCTAAAAACTTCTCAAAACATAGTTAAATTACTCTAACATATCAATCTTGAATTCTGTGGTGTGTTAGAACACCTATTTGACCGGGGGGGATTTCAAATGAGAAGAATTTTTCCACAGTGTCTCTGAGATTTTTTTTGACCAAAGAACTGGGCATTTTGAGACAAAAAATAGATGAAAGCCTTTCAAAAATGTTCCAAACATAGGTTAACATTACTCTTACAATATGCAATTCTAAATTTGTGTGTGTTAGACCCTATTGAATCTCTGGGATCAAATGGATAGCATAGTCCCACACTAGTCTCTGAGATGTTTTTTGCAAGAACAGGAACGTCCTTTTTGAGAAAAAACTAATTTCAAATATCGTTCCAAACATAGTTTAAAATTACTTCAATATCAAATCTTTCAGATCTGTGGCGTTGAAGCCCTATTCGTGCACAACTCGGATTAAACTGAGAAGATGGTTCAACTTGTCTTGAGATTTTTTTTTTGACCAAGAACTGCCATTTTTGACAAAAAAACGAAAACCTTTCAAAAATGTTCCAAACATAGTTTACAATTACTCATACAATATCACAATCTTAAATTCGTGGTGTTAGAAACATCTATTGATCCTGGATTTCTAAATGAGGAAAGATATTACCCCAACTAGTTCTGAGATGTTTTTTGACCAAAGAACTGCCATTTTGAGAAAAAATGAAAATGTTTCAAAAATATTTCAAACATAGGTGTAAATTGATTCACAATATCAATCTTCAAGTTCTGTGGCGTTGTTCGAAATCTATTTGGACAATGGATTTCAACTGAGAAGATTGTTTCCAACTGTCTTGAGATTTTTTGACCAAGAAACTGCCATTTTTGACAAAAACTGAAACCTTTCAAAAATGTTCCAAACACTAGTTAAAATTACTCTAAATATCAATCTTTAAATTCGTTGGTGTTAGAACCCTATTTGAACTCCGGATTTCAAATGAGAAGATTTTTCCAACTAGTCTCTTAGAGTGTTTTTTGACCAAAGAACTGCCATTTTTGAGGAAAAATAATAAATGTTTCAAAAATATTTCAAACCTAGTAAATGATTCTACAATCAATCTTCAAGTCTGTGGCGTTGAAAGATTTGGACAAATGGATTTAACTGAGAAGAGTTCAATGCTTTGAGATTTTTTTGACCAAAAACTGCCATTTGAAAAAAATGAACCTTTCAAAATGTTCCAAACATAGTTACAATTCTCTACATATCAATGTTTAAATTCTGTGGTGTAGAAGCCCTATTTGAACTACGGAGATTCAAATGAGAAGGTTTTCCCAACAGTCTTGAGAGTTTTTTGACCAAAGAAACTGCCAATTTTGACAAAAACTGAAACCTTCAAAAATGTTCAAAACATAGTTAAAAATTACTCTACATATCAATCTTTTCAATTCGGTGGGGTGTTAGAACCCTATTGAACTCGGAATTCAAATGAGAAGATTTTTCCCAACTAGTCTTCTGAGATGTTTTGACCAAAGAACGCCATTTTTGAAAAAAAATGAAAATGTTTCAAAAATGTTCAAACATAGTTAAAATATTCTACAATATCAATCTTAATCTGTGGGTTAGACCCTATTGGACACTAGGATTTCAAATGAGAAGCTGTTTTCCAACCTGTCTTGAGATTTTTTGACCAAAGACATGGATTTTGACACAAACTGAAATTTAAAAAAATGTTCAAACATAGTTAAATTTTACATATCAATTTCAATTCTGTGGTGTTAGAATCTATTTGAAACTGGGATTTCAACTGAGAAGATTTTCCAACTGTCTCTGAGAGATTTTTTTTGACCAAAGAACTGCCATTTTTGACAAAAACTGAAACCTTTCAAAAATGTTCCAAACATAGTTAAATTACTCTACAATTATCTTAAATTCTGTGGTGTTAGAACCCATTTGAATCCTGGATTTCAAATGAGAAGATAGTTCCCAACTAGTCTCTGAGATGTTTTTTTGCAACAAAAACTGTATTTGAGAAAAAATTAAATCTTTCAAAATATTTCAAACATAGGTTTAAATGATTCTACATATCAATCTTCAAGTTCTTGTGGCGCGTTCGAAATCTATTGGACAACGGATTTCAACGAGAAGATGTTTCCAACTGTCTTTGAGATGTTTTTTGACCAAAGAAATGCCATTTTGACAAAAACTGAAACCTTTCAAAAAATGTTCCAAAAGTTAAAATTACTCTACAATATCAATCTTTAAATTCTGTGGTGTTAGAACCCTATTGAACTCGGGCTTTCAATGAGAAGTTTTCCCAACAGTCTCTGAGATGTTTTTTGACCAAAGAACTGGCATTTTGAGAGAAAAAATAAAATGTTTCAAAAAATTTCAAAACATAGTTTAAATGATTCTACAATATCAATTTCAAGTTCTGTGGCGTTGAAAGCTATTGGATAAATGGATTCAATGAGAAGATGTTTTCCAATTGGTCTTTGAGATTTTTTTGACCAAAGAACTGCCATTTTTTGACAAAAAACTGAAACCTTTCAAAAATGATTCCAAACATAGTTAAAATTACTCTACAATATCAATCTTTAAATTCTGTGGTGTTGAACCCTATTTGAACTCCTGGATTTCAAATGAGAAGATTTTCCCAAAACTGTTCTTGAGACGTTTTTTTGACAAAAGAACTGTATTTTTGAGAAAAAATTAAATCTTTCAAAAAATATTTCAAACATAGTTTAAATGATTCTACAATATCAATCTTCAAGTTCTGTGGCGTTCGAAATCTATTTGGACACTGGATTTAAACTGAGAAGACTGTTTCCAACTTGTTTTGAGATTTTTTTTGACAACGACTGCCATTTTGACAAAAACTGAAACCTTTCAAAAATGTTCCAAACATAGTTAATTACTCTACAATATCAATCTTTAAATTCGTGGTGTGTTAGAACCCTATTTGAAAACTCTGGATTTCAAATGAGAAGATTTTTCCAACTAGTTCTGAGATGTTTTTTTGACCAAAGAACTGCCATTTTGAAATGAAAAAATCAAAATGTTCAACATTAGTTTTTAAAATTAATCTAAATATCAATCTTTCTCAAATTCGTGGGGGTCTAGAACCCTATTTGAACTCCGGGATTTCACATGAGGAACGATTTTCCAACTAGTCTATGAGATGTTGTTTTGCCAAGAACTGCCCTTTTGAGAAACCTAAAATGTTTCAAAAAATATTTCAAAACAGAGTTTAAATGATTCTACAATATCAATCTTCAAGTCTGATGGCTGTTCGAAAGCTATTTGGACAACTGGATTTCAACTGAGACAGAGAAGTGTTTCCAACTTGTCTTTGAGATTTTTTTGACCAAAGAATGCCATTTTGACAAAAACTGAAACCTTCAAAAATGTTCAAAACCATACGTTAAATTACTACAATATACAATAATTAAATTCTGCTCGTGTTTGAACCTATTTGACCTCCTGGATTTCAATGAGAAGATATTACCACTGTATCTGAGATG
>WSYH01017311.1:0-12068 GCA_036426205.1 Ascaphus truei | reverse complement strand
GAAAAGGGAAGTTTGGGTCGCACGAGCCCGTAAGGGTGTCGAGTGCGACCCGGAAGTGGGCGGGAGCAGCCACGGGGGGAGACACCGAGGACGGGGAATGCCGCCGGGGACCAGAGGCAGCGGGAAGAAGAGGTAAGGAAGAGCTGGTAGCGGGAGTAGTTCCTGCAGCCGAGTCCTATAACCTGACCCCGGCACTGAGGTGGGAAGGAATATGCCACACACACACAGTAGTGGGGCGAGCCAGAAGGTGGTTTGCAGCGTTGCTGGGTCTGGGGATAAAGTAGAAAGGTTAATTCAATACTTGCCGGGGTCTTGGGTTGGAGAGGGTACATATGTTGAAGTCCTTAAGCCTTGGGTCTGAGTTGGAGAGGTTCTCGTAGTCGTTATCCGTAAGTCAGGGGTCAAGAGCCAGAGATAATCCAAATGCAAACCAGGTCGGTACACGAGAGGTTAACTGCAGAGAACAAGACAAGACTGGGCTGGATAAGACAGGCACATGCAAAGGCAACGCAAGGTTATGTTCAGAAAGGTATGACAGGTATATCTTTTATGGAGATAGGAAACCAGTATGAGAGGGGGGGCGGAGCGGAGCGGGGTCGCGCTCCGCAAGCCAAGGATAGGCTGCAGGAGACAAGGGCTCATAGCTAAACTTGCCACACAGCTGGGGCTCGTTGCGCACCGTCATGCACGTGCACAGCGGAGGTGCGGTGCGTCCAAGGGGCGGAGCTTTGCTCGGTGACCGGGCATAGAAGGTGGCAGGTGCGCGCGTGCTCTGTAACAGGAGCGGTGATGCGCGCATCAGGGGGGGGCGGATCTTCGGCAGCTGCCGCTGCAGAATACTATAGGTAAGTGAGGAGTGAGAGCGCCGCGAAGGGACGCATTCCCCGATTCCTCACAGTACCCCCCCCCCTTGAGGATGGGACACCGGACGATCCAAGTACGGCTTCTGCGGATACCTGGCGTGGAACCGTCTAAGTAACCGGGAGCGTGGATCTGGTCAAATGGCACCCAGAGCGCTCCTTCGGACCGAAGCCTTTCCAGTGCACTAGGAAGTATCCTTCCTCTGCAATATCGGTACAAAAAAATTAGAGGGGATAGGGAGTGATCAACTAAGGTCCATACTAATTTAATGGAAATTCGGTAATTATCAAATGGGTTGCAAAACTGTGAACTGAAGTGAATCAGGAAAAGTGGCGAGCACACAGGCAGTGCACTCAAAGTAGAATTCACTTAGATGCACACCACATACATATAAAGTATAACCTTATGACATTAATATAAAACATATATTACCGATAATGTAGGTGTAACCAAGAATAAAATTAATTTGACGACTGTCTCGTCATCTGATCTAGATATTAGCCACTGAAATAGCACGTTAAGCTAATAATCTAGGAGAACAAGGCAGATACAGCAGTGGTATGGTAAACCACCTACTGCAAGACACACTTTATTCGAGCAAATACCCAGTAGTATGTACCTGGTCAGATACCTGGAATGCGCCGCTCCTCACCTCTGCAAGCCCCGTTGCATTTGCCAGCCTGGGTTCATGCCCGGCTGACGGGCGGCTGATCTGTTAAATGATAATGATAGGATTTAATAGGCTGCAATGCTTCGCGTGTCTACCAGATGGCATAAATTCATGAATTGTAATGCAGTGTATAATATATTACTGTGCAGTATTGCAGCCAGCGGGAATAAAATGCTTCAATCCCTGCCCTGGAAAATAATCCAATGCACTCGGGCAGGAAACAGTCAAAACCTACTACACCGGGTTTGATACCTGTGGTTGTTGTCAATGATTATGATTAGCAGGAATGTGAATAAATATTAATTTTATTTTATCAGGAACCAAAAAATACAAATATAAAAATAATCATGAATAATACATAATGCTGTCCTTATTAAATTCTTCAGGCAGATTGAAATTGGATAAACATTTAGAAAACATTTCTAAAACATGGGGAAACATGAATAATGCACACTTATAAGAATATTATTTAATAATATATACTGTAATGTATAATATATATATATATATATATATATATATATATATATATATACTGTATATAGTAATATTATTTTTTCCATCTTTATCTTGTTCCTCATTCTGTGTACAGTACAGTAGTTCATTGAGAGAGGAGAGGTTTTGTGTACATGATTATTGCTGTTTATATATTGTACATTTGACTTTACAAGCAGATTAGACTGCACACAACACCCCACCTCCCCCCAGGCCCTTTTTCCTGAAACAACAAGAAAACAAAAAATTAGTGCAGTTATGTGCGTACTGTATTATGGCATTGTGTGATGTGTAGTACTACTGTACATGGCTGGTGCTGCTTTCTCAGAAAAAAAAATTGAGCAGTTAGTAGGCAGTTACTGTATTACTGTCAAACTAGTCTACTGTATACTGGAACTAGTGTATACTCTGACTACTGTTAAATACTACAGTATGTACTGTAACCTGATGGCTGGTGCTGCTCTCTCTGTAAATAAAAAACTGTAACTACTGTATACTCCGACTATTGGGAAAGAAAAAATCTGTGCCATACTTACCTGTATCATACTGTACTTACAATACTACTGCACAGTACTACTTTCCTGATGCTTGCCCATTACGTGCGATCAAAATGGGCAACACAGTGGCAATATGGTCTATATATTTATTGCAGCGTTCCACGGTGAGTTCATCGTTCCAAAAACTCATTATGCCTTTCAACAACTCGTCCTTTTTGGAGGGTTTTGCCACTTTCCGGATATGGTCCTTCAGCTGATGCCAGACCATTTCGATTGGATTGAAGTCTGGAGATCTGTCATTGGAAAAAAAGGTTGTCCTGAAAACCGGGCCTGTCTGCTGCCCTCGAGGACAGTACTGGTGCAGACTGTTTTGCAGACCATCCCACTGTATATGTTTTGACTTTAATAAAGGAGATGTTGGGTTTTGTATATTTTATGAATAAAGAATTTGTTTTTAAAACATGTGACTGTAAACCATACTGACTGACTGTAAATGTTTTTACTTTCTATACATAAATAAATGTTTTCAATACTGTAGCAGTAAACCATACACCTGTTGATGTTTTGAATTGTACAGTATTTGTAAATAAATGTTTTTGGACTTACTCCACCAATAAAAGAACATGTTGATTGTTTTACATTGTTCCATTTGCTCCTTTGCTACTGTAACAAAATACAGTGTTTCTAGAATGTAGAGGCATACTGCACTGTATACTGTAGGCATGCTCAGTATAAGAGTATTAAAAAAAATAGAAGACACATACTGTACTGTATGTACTTGCACTGTAATACATGTAGAATAAATGCATAGTTTTTATTTTTTCGGGTTTATTACACAGTATACTGTATATAAAAATGTATTGTATACTGTACGGCCGGAAAACATCAGCATACTGTTTCAGGTACAGTATTCTATCCTAATCAATAACAACGGCCACTAAACTGTAGACTCCGGTACGTGGCTTTTTAAATCCGATTCAGCAATGTGCAGGCATTGTTACACAAAGTGATATAATCCATCGAAATCCCTCCATTAGCCGTTTTCTTTTCTGAGGAAAAACAAAAAGAAAAGTTTTACTGTAATGGTCAGTCCCCTAAAGACGTTCCCAGCCAGTCCCACCAATAATTTTCTCGGGGGGCGTCTCCTGTTCACATGCGCATGCGCCTACCGTCGATGTAATGACATGCATATGCGTTTCAAGAAGGTTCCAATGCGCATGCGCCTAGCGTTTCACCAATTGTTCAGTATCTGCAGTACAGTACTGTTGAAGCCGCTCAGCCAATGATATTGCTTACAGGAGAATCGCTTGACTTTCGAATCAGACCGATATTGATACTGTATTGTCAAAATAAAAAAAACCACAGCAAATAATACGGCAACAATACTAACAATACTCACCATAGAATTTCCCATTCAGCTGGCTCCGGCGCCGGTCCACTGCCAGTCCAGTGTTCTTGATCATCCACGTCGATAGTTTGCAGTGGGACTAGTCCACCTGTAGTCAGCTGATGAGGCTGGAAATTGCTTAGGTACATGCAAGCTTGATCGAAACTGCACGCGAAATCCGACTCAGGCTCAGGGTTGGACCGTTATCGGAAGACGGTGCCGGTGCATTGCTTGGCAGCGACTGTCGTTTCTTAGTTGGTTTTAACACGACCCTTCGTCTTTTGCCGTCTGCATGATCATAGATACAGGAAAAAGACGGTGATACACACCAATACCCTCCAACAAATTGTGGCTCAATACGATAAAAACAGGGATCGCTACATAACCTTTTCCTTATTGCACACTTCCACGTATGAGGAGCTGGCGAAAATTTGTAAAAGTCATAGTTTTCTTTAAAAGACTGATACATTTGAACAACTGTTGCCATCTTATCATCTGTTGCATTAATCGCGGCCCATATCAAATACACGTAACTTCTGTCGGGTTTTTGGAAAACGGGCTGCACTTGAACACTCATGGCGGGCGGCGGGTCTCTGGAGAATACTGTAACCGAAACTGGTCTTTGTCTTTCTTTAATATGAAAAGCCTAAAGTGATACATTTTTGCAACCTCTTCCTTCAGTCTCAAGGCCAAGTTACAATAGCACACTGTGGTATCTTTTTTAAACGAAACACCTGCAAGTCGACACATTACTGAAGCGCATGCGCATTACAATTCATGAATATCTGCCATCTGGCGGACACGCGAAGAATTGCAACCTATTACACTGGCGACACACTTTATTCGAGCTCGGCTAGTCCCACGAATTCAGGTATACCCGGGTGTATTGAGGTTTGTGACTGTTTTCAGCCCGAGTGCATTGGGTTATTTTCCAGGCAGGGATTGAAGCATTTTATTCCCGCTGGCTGCAATACTGCACAGTATATATATATACTGCATTACAATTCATGAATTTATGCCATCTGGTAGACACGCGAAGCATTGCAGCCTATTAAATCCTAATCATTATCATTTAACAGATCAGCCGCCCGTCAGCCAGGCATGAACCCAGGCTGGGAAGGCAAATGCAACGGGGCTTGTCAGAGGTGAGGAGCGGCGCATTCCAGGTATCTGCCAGGTACATACTGGGTATTTGCTCGAATAAAGTGTGTCGGTGCAGTAGGTGGTTTACCTATACCACTGCTGTATCTGCCTTGTATCTCCTAGATTATTAGCTTAACGTGCTATTCAGTGGCTAAATATCTAGATCAGATGACAGACAGTCGTCAAATTAATTTTATTCTTGGTTACACCTACATTATCGGTAATATATGTTTTATGTAATGTCAATAAAGGTTATACTTTATATGTATGTGGTGTGCATCTAAGTGAATTCTACTTTGAGTGCACTGCCTTGTGTGCTCGCCACTTTTCCTGATTCACTTCAGTTCACAGTTTTGCACCCATTTGATAATTACCGAATTTCCATTAAATTAGTATGGACCTTAGTTGATCACTCCCTATCCCTCTCTAATTTTTTTGTACCAGATATTGCAGAGGAAGGATACAATTCCTAGTGCACTGGAAAGGCTTCGGTCCGAAGGAGCGCTCTTGGGTGCCATTTGACCAGATCCACGCTCCCGGCTTACTTAGACGGTTCCACGCCAGGTATCCGCAGAAGCCGTACTTGGATCGTCCGGTGTCCCATCCTCAAGAGGGGGGGGGGTACTGTGAGGAATCGGGGAATGCGTCCCTTGCGGCGCGCTCACTCCTCACTTACCTATAGTACTGCAGCGGCAGCTGCCGAAGATCCGCCCCCCCGCTGATGCGCGCATCACCGCTCCTGTTACAGAGCACGCGCGCACCTGCACCTTCTATGCACGGTCACCGAGCAAAGCTCCGCCCCCTTGGACGCACCGCACCTCCGCTGTGCACGTGCATGACGGTGCGCAACGAGCCCCAGCTGTGTGGCAAGTTTAGCTATGAGCCCTTGTCTCCTGCAGCCTATCCTTGGCATCTGCGGAGGCCCCGCCTCCGCTCCGCCCCCTCTCATACTGGTTCCTATCTCCTATAAAAGATATACCTGTCATACCTTTCTGAACATAACCTTGCGTTGCCTTTGCATGTGCCTGTCTTATCCAGCCCAGTCTTGTCTTGTTCTCTGCAGTTAACCTCTCGTGTACCGACCTGGCTTTGCATTTGGATTATCTCTGGCTCTTGACCCCTGACTTACGGATAACGACTACGAGAACCTCTCCAACTCCAGACCACAGGCTTAAGGACTTCAACTATATGTACCTCTCCAACCCAAGGACCCCGGCAAGTATTGAATTAACCCTTTCTACATACCCAGACCCAGCAACGCTGCAAACCACCTTCTGGGCTCGCCCCACTACTGTGGGTGTGTGGCATAGTCCTTCCCACCTCAGTGCCGGGGTCAGGTTATAAGGACTCGCGCTGCAGGAACTCCCGCTACCAGCTCTTCCTTACCTCTTCTCCCGCTGCCTCTGGTCCCCGGCGGCATTCCCCGGTCCTCGGTGTCTCCCCCGTGGCTGCTCCCGCACTTCCGGGTCGCACTCGACACCCTTACGGGCGCGTGCGGACCCAAACTTCCCTTTTCTGGAGCCAGGAGCCTGACACCACCTCCTCCAGTGCGGCGCGCGGATCGGCGCGCTTTCCTGCCCCTGCTCCACCAGGTCTGCCCCCGGGCTCTTCTCCCCTATCAGGGCTTCCCTTGGGCCGCACCTCCGCTCCTCCCTTTCCCCTGATAGGTCCCAGCCCACTATTTAGTCTCCCCTCACCATTACCACATTGCTCTGCATAGCTTCTGTACCTTGGTGCTGTCTGCTTCTGCTTGGCTCTCTTGTGTTTCAGTTCCTGTTCCTGTCCCTGAATTCTCTGCTGACCTCCCTGGATTTTGACCTTTGGCTTTGGACTTTGATCACGCTGCTCTCTGGACCCACTTGGATTTGGCTTTGGACTCTCTACCTTGCAGTCTTCTATATCCCTTGGACTCGGCTTACGGACCCCTACTACGCTACTTTCTCCGCTCCACGACCCAGGCTTACGGACACTCTACCATGCTGCTCTTCCTACACCTTGACCATTGGCTTACGGACTTTACCCTTCTACGCTGGAGTTGGCAAGTACTGAACTCTTTCTATTTTTGTTCCCTGGACCAGCTACGCGACTTCAACACTCCGGCCGTGCCCCCGTTTACTGTTAGGTGTGTGGTATTTCTCCTTTTCACCTCAGTCCCGGGGTCTCGTCTGGCTTGTGGGCAGGCCGAGCGTAACATTATGCAGAGCCCATCAGACCCAGAACCCCCTGAGGTGGAAGATACCCTAACCACTATCTCCAAACACTTTACCTTTTTGGACAACCAGGTTACCGCTCTTAACAAACAGGTTGCTACCTTAACCTCTCAGATTCCCCAGGTTAATGTCTCCAGTTCCGTTATCCCTCCTAGTGTCTCCCGTGAAGGAAGAGGCTCTTCGGAGTTGCTAATCCCTACACCTAGTAAATACGCTGGAGACCCGCTTGCATGCCGTGGGTTTTTAAATCAGTGCGAGATACAATTTGAACTGTCACCTTCTCGCTTCCCCATGGACCGAACCAAGGTAACTTATGTTTTCTCCCTTCTCACCGGGGACGCCCTGGTCTGGGTTTCACCAATCTGGGAGCTAAAACCTGAACTCACTTACAGCTTCCCCAACTTTAGGAGAGAATTTCGTTTAGTCTTTGATACATCTGGACGTAGTGATATGGCTGCTTCCTCCTTGTTCCACATTTCGCAGGGTTGGAGATCAGTGGCACGATACGCTCTGGAGTACCGGACAATCGCAGCTGAAACTGACTTGAACGATGGGGCACTTTCCACGGCTTTCTGGCAGGGACTTTCGGAATCCTTAAAGGACTAACTGGCAGCTCGTGAGAGGCCATCCTCATTGGAGGCCTTAATCGCCTTATGCATCAGGGTGGATCAATGACTTTTGGAGAGGCGGGCTGAACGTCAACGTCCTCGTACTTCTGTTTCTATGCCTTCTGCTTCCAGGTCTCCTGCTCCTGCTTTACTAGCATTGGACGCTCCTGAACCCATGCAACTGGGCAGCCATCAACTTTCTTCTACGGAGCGACTACATCGGAGGAACGAGGGCCTGTGCTTCTATTGCGGATCTCCTGGGCACATCTTGCCGCGTTGTCCCTTGAGGCCAGGAAACACCAACACCCAGTGAGGTATGAGGGGATCTCACTGGGTACCATCTCTTCTTTCCCCTCTCCCACACAGGATCTCCCCAAGCGCATCTTACTTCCTGTCCTCCTTAAGTACGCAAGCGTTCAAATCCCTGCTCTGGCCTTCCTCGATTCTGGATCCGGAGGGAATTTAATGAATCATGCTTTTGCTATCCAGTACAACATTCCTCTCCAGGAGAAGGCCATTCCGGTCGGGTTGGAGGCTATCGATGGTCGACCTCTTCAGCCAGCCTTTATTTCCTTGCAGACTCTTCCCATTGAACTTTATATGAAGGATGGACATTTGGAACTCATTTCTTTTGATGTCATCCATTCCCCTTCGGTTCAACTGATTCTGGGCTTACCATGGCTACAACTTCACAATCCTATTATCGATTGGACTGCCGAGTTCCCCGTTCAATGGAGATTACCCCATGTGGAATTGCCTCCTCCGTCCGCTGCGGTATTGGCGATCTTGGAAACCTTTCCCCCGCAAGACACCACCCTGCCGGACGTTTATTCGGAGTTCCTGGACGTCTTCAGTAAGACCAAATCCGAGGAGCTTCCCCCTCATCGCCCTATCGACTGCCCGATTGACTTAATTCTGGTTGCCCCTTTTCCTAAAGCCAGGTCTTATCCATTATCTTTGCCTGAGACGTAGGCCATGGCCGAGTATATCGCAGAGAACCTTCAAAAAGGCTTCATCCGGAAATCCACCTCTCCCGCCGGAGCAGGATTCTTTTTTGTAAAAAAGAAGGATGGAACACTTCAACCGTGCATCTATTTCCGTGGCCTAAATAAAATTACCATCAAAAATCGCTACCCTTTGCCTCTTATCCCCGAGCTCTTCGAAAGGCTGCAAGGCTCGACGATTTTTTCTAAACTTGATTTACGGGGGGCCTATAACCAGATTCGCATCCGCAGTGGCGACGAGTGGAAGACCGCGTTCAACACGCGCAGTGGTCACTATTCCACCTCACAGTGGGCCTCTTAACCGCTTGACTTTAAGGAGTAAACCTCTTAGCCCTTTGGGTGCAGCTACCAGATAAGAGAAACTAAGGTCAGCAATATATGACTTTGCTGGAAAAACTCTTACAAATGCAATTATTTCAATTTCATGACTAGTAGGAATTATGCAAGGGCTTAGTCTATCCCAGAAGCGATGCTCTGCAACATATCAAACATACACAAATAAACAGATATACATACAAGCAAACACTCAAAATGGCTGCTGCGCCAAAATAGTGGTGATGATAGTCTGTCTTCATATAGCCTGAGCCACACACCTTATCTCAATCTTCACAAACGGAAAAGTACCATGCAGTTTAACTTTTGAATAATCTTTCTCACTGTAGAATGAAGGACTTTAAATTGTTTGGAAATGGCCTTATAACCCTTCCCAGATTGATGGGCAGCAACAATTGCTTCTCTAAGATCATTACTGATGTCTTTCCTCCTTGGCATTGTGTTAACACACACCTGAATGCTCCAGACCAGCAAACTGCTAAACCTTTGGCTTTTATAGAGGTGGTCACAATTGCTGATGATCAATTAATCAAGGGCATTTGATTAGCAGCACCTGTCTGGTACTTAGCATCTTAATTCCTTTGGAAGCAGTAAGGGTGTACTTAGTTTTTCACACATAGCTTCTCCATTTTGGCTTTATTTTTGTTTAATAAATCAGATACGGTATAATATGTCATGTGTTGTTGTTCATCTGAGGTTATATTAGCCTAATTTTTAAACCTGCTAAGGAATAGATGATTGTTATTATGTCCTGATATGTAATACCATAGAATTCAAAGAGGGTGTACTTTCTTTTTCACATGACTGTATATTTAGCATGGTGTTCTAACTCTTTGGTTTATGTCTAAGCTCTATGTATCAGTTTTCATCTATTTCACAATATATGGAATCTGATCACAAATTGTTGTAACCCTTATAACATACCAGGGTTCATTATTGAGTCATCTGCAAATTTTATTTCTTATGTGATTATATGTCCTATGCCTATATATTTCTTTAATGGTTTATCTATTCATTCATATTAACTCTTCTCTTATTTGATGTATAATTCATTATACCATCTTATAGGTGTATGTTTATGATTAGGATTTTATAACAATCAATTAACACATACCAGGTTTTTGCTATTGCATACATTACTATCTGTGTACTAATTTTTTTTTTTTTTTTTTCAAACATTTTTATTGTTTTCTGACAGGGGTACATTCACATCACATGGTTGTTTATAGACATTAAACTTAATTAACATATACATTTAAAAGTGAACAACCCGAAGCATCTCAAAGTTGATTGATCAAGAAGAGTCGATCTGCTCCTAGTATTTTGTAACCTCCTATGCATTTAGATTCTATTATGTAGATCCCCGTCCGGGAGAATTAACAGTTATAGGAGGATCTTAAATCAAACCCCTTATATTAGTACTGTAAAGGATAGACAGAGAGAAAGAGGGGGAAAAGAGAGAAAAACAGAAGAAGAGGGGAGAGAGGGGATAGGAACGGGGAAACCATATCTCATTTTTAATCTCTTTAATTATTAAAGTATGTCTTTAGCTTTGAACTTCATGCAGCTGTATCTGTAGCCCCCTCCCCCACAAACGCTAGCTCAAGGATTTGAAATTCCACGGAGTCATTAATTTTCTGAATCTTGCCATTGTGTTCTTAATCCGTCCATAGCCGAGCTTCAAAGCCTCACTGCGCCTGCGTGTAATTCTCTTTGAGATGGGAGCTAGCTGCTTACTGTGCATGAGTCACCCACCCCCCCCCCTCTCCACAGAGTCGTTAATTTTCTGAATCTTGCCATTGTGTTCTTAATCCGTCCATAGCCGAGCTTCAAAGCCACACTGTGCCTGCGTGTAATTCTCTTTGAGATGGGAGCTAGCTGCTTACTGCGCATGAGTCAACCAACCCCCCACCTCTCCACAGAGTCGTTAATTTTCTGAATCTTGACATTGTCTTCTTAATCCATCTATAGCCGAGCTTCAAAGCCTCACTGCGCCTGCGTGTAATTCTCTTTGAGATGGGAATTTTGAGGCTTTGTTTACAGCAACGCTTTGGAAAATCCATTCTCGAATTTGATTTGCACAGAGCATCACCTCTCTATGCGCCTGTGTGTAATCCTCTTTCGGATGGGAGCTAGTTTATTCCTGCTCATGCGCCTGTAACTTTTAACTGTTATTTTATCCACACGCCTGCAAAAACAATCTTGATATTACGATATTAAATCTGTGCGTTTGCCTGCACATGGTTGATTTGTGTGCTTTTTATGTACTGTATTTGGGGGTGTAGGGATCAAATTACAGTATTATGATGAACTGCCTTTTGAAATTACTGCACTCTACAGTACTGTATGTTATTTCTTGGAACTGCTGCACGACTAATCCTTTATCCCTCCCCCACGCACACACAAACTCTTATCGACTCTGCTCACTGCGCCTGCGTGCACTCTAATCCTTTTAGAGATGGGAGCTTGCTGCTTACTGCGCATGAGTCACCCAACCCCCTCTCTCCACAGAGTCATTAATTTTCTGAAGTTAGTTAGTTAGTTAGTCATTGTGTTTTTAATCCTTTCCTAGCCGAGCGTCAATCGCCTCACTGCGCCTGCGTGTACTCGAATGCTTTTAGAGATGGGAGCTAGCTGATTAATGCACATGACTCACCCCCATCACCACCAACCCTTTGAGGCTTAGTTTACGGTAACGCTTTGGAAAATCCCTTCTCGGTTTTGAAATGTAAATCTGTTTTGCACAGCATTGTGAGAATTGAGAGTTAAAAAAACCATTAACTGATTCATGTTGTTTTGTCATTCATTCTTATTCATTGGTGCATTGAAGGGGTTGGGGGGGGGGGGGGGTGTGGTTGTT
>WSYH01001751.1:0-108247 GCA_036426205.1 Ascaphus truei | reverse complement strand
CGGGCGCTTGATACCCGGGGTTCTCCGGAGGCGGGCGCTTGATACCCGGGGTTCTCCGGAGGCGGGCGCTTGATACCCGGGGTTCTCCGGAGGCGGGCGCTTGATACCCGGGGTTCTCCGGAGACGGGCGCTTGATACCCGGGGTTCTCCGGAGGCGGGCGCTTGATACCCGGGGTTCTCCGGAGGCGGGCGCTTGATACCCGGGGTTCTCCGGAGGCGGGCGCTTAATACCAGGGGTTCTCCTCTGCGATAAGCTGATCTAGAACATGTAGCTTTTGTGCACACAAACGCATATAAAGCAGCAAATGTGGAAGACGTACACATAAGAAGCACAGGTTGCTCTCACTGGGCCGTGTGTCTCCGGCTTTACACCTTGCCGCCTGTGGGCCAGTGCGGACCCTACTTTTTTAAGTGTCTCTCAGACCGTTTGCTGCTAATTTGAAGGTCGCTGCTCACGCAGTTAAACTCTATTTAGTTGTTACACTGAAACTCGCCTGTCGGCTAAAATAACAGACCTATGATGCACATATGAAATATTTCTCTAATGGTCACACGGTTATTCCTTTATTGAAGTATATTATTAAATTGAGATACTCCTACTCCTCAGTTATTTCTCACCTGGCCTCTCTGCGAAACGAGTGCTATAAACCCTCCAAAGTGTATGGTGTCTACCATTTGCCCTAATGAACACGCCACTGCCATAAGTTCAGTGTTGTCCTAGTTGGGCACTGACCCTATAACGCGAGCTGTGTGGGGTTGGCCGTCAGTAAGAGAATGCGAGCCATGGATGGAGAGTAACGTTGTGGGTGTGTTCTTGGCCTCCAGGTACGTGGTGTTGGCACCGGTGGGATCGTCTCTACGGCATTTTGCCTCCTTTATAAGCTGTTCACATTGAAGTTGACCAGAAAGCAAGTGATGGGTCTGATCACGCACACAGACTCCCCGTACATCAGGGCGCTGGGATTCATGTACATAAGGTAAGTGCCCGTTACCGTCACAATCCCACAAAGTAGCTCAGAAAACAATCTAAGCCTGCTGGCTGCCCTAACTAAATCTAACACTTCTAATCAAGTGGTTTGCCTGATAAGGAAAAACACAGAGCCAATAAAGACGAGGGGGCTCTGACTGTACAAGCGGGAAGTTAAACCCGCCCAAGTCTCACTTTAAAAAACAAAATCCAGACCCGCTTCTCGGTGTTAGATTTTGATGAGGGGATATGGATGGCCCAGGTGAGGCCCTGGAATAAATTCTCTTTGGTTTTATGAGGGTTTGCCCCTTGAAAGCAGCAATCCCATAAGACTGTTGGACGCGGCCTTTTCGCCGCTGCCGGGGAGCACATGACCTCTGCTGTTTAGCTGCTGGCCGCTTTGGGCCGAGGTTGGGATTAGGGGTTAATCTTAGGGTTCTGTTGAGGTTTTAAGGTTAGTGGTTAAGGGGTTAGGGCACCGTTACCTGTGGCAGCTAAATGGTCTGGCGGTGAAGCGGATGCAAAACGGCTGCAACCAGATGTCTTAGATCAGTGTTGCTCAACTCCAGTCCTTAACACCCCCCCCCCCCACACACACACACACCCTCCCCCCCACACCCCACACCCCCCCCCACAACCCAACCTCTCCCCCCTCCCCCCCCCCCCCCCCCCCCCCACAACGGTCAGGTTCATTCACGGTGCTCAATCTTGAGTACACGAGTTAAGCACCCCCGTCCTAGATTGCCCATTCTGCCTTTGGAGGTTATAACGAGAAATTTTAACGTTAAGCTTCTGGGTAAAGGTTAACGCAGCAGGACTTAACCCCTTAGTGCGCCCTTATATTTCCTGACCGTCACATAGTGCTGGGAACGTGGTGTGATTCGTGCTTGTTTTCCAGGGGGCGGTTCTGTTTGCCGTACCCATCGGAGCAGCAAATGCCATCTGGGGACGGATGAACCCCAAAATAATTCGTCATCTTTTCAGTTACACAAGCGCCTAATTTAAGAGGAGAATGTGACAAATATCTCCATTAAATTGTTCTGCCCCCACACTCTTCTCTAGTTGTGCATCCGCCACCGGCAAAACAATATTGTCAAATGGCAATAAGGATCGGATACAAAAAGATACACGACCAGGTGACAGTGGAAACACATTAATATTTCCTGCCACAAATTCAACTTTTAAAGCCGATGGCGTCTTTCTATGGGGCAATCTACTAATGGGGTTTAATTTTCGTGCCTAGCAATCTGTTACTAAATGAAAGCACCGAATAAACCAGGCGACTAAGTGTTTGGAAAAGCTGCATTTGTCCGTTTTCGTTGTGGCGATTTCTGGCTCTCATCGCGGTTTCCCGTTCGCATTGCAGATACACACAGCCTCCTACTGATCTATGGGACTGGTACGAAGACTTTCTCGATGACGAAGAGGTATGTCGGCAAGGGTAATATTTCACTTTTGATTCGTACTGTTTACAATGTTTATTTTGCGGTGACCGATACGCGTCCCGTCTCCAAACCGCCGTCCGTGGTCTCGTGTTACCCCCAAACATTCCGCCTTTGCCATCAAGTGACTGATAAACAATCTGCTTTCTGTCAGATCCGCACGTTTAGTAGTCCCACAAAGACTAATCTCCTAGGTGTTAGGAGTCTCTTCTGAACCGCAGAAAGTGAGATTATTCTAGTGTTTGTTCACCTGGATTCTGATTTCTTCATACGGTGGCCACCAGCTTTTCATTTTCACACTTCCCGGTGGAATTTCACATGCGAATTACAGATGTTGCTGACACGCTCGCACACGTGTAATATCTAAATATTTGACAAAGGTAAAATAGTGTATACAGGCTGTGTATAATAGATGCACACGCGCTAGATGTAGTCATGTATAGTTAAAGTATGTACAACTCTTCAGTGTTCTGCACACGTCTGAATAGTGAAAAGTGCACGTGAAACGCAGCTGAGCTCCCTGAAACCTTTCAATTGCTACAAACTTCTTTTATTCAACATAAGTGCCTTGCAAGGGATATTATAGCTTTAGCATTTGTTGTGTGTTCCCAATGCTGACACCTACATATAGAAGTCTCTTACTAAGCCTTTACTTGCCATCCGAGATGACCGGGTACAATGGGTAGAGAAGGTGTTATGAGTTCACAGCAACCCCAAGAGGTTTTGTTGGGCAGCCAGGGTTCGAAGCACCAGTGTGTCTGTATGTTACAACTCGTTGTACCTTTTTTTAAGCTAACGTGCTCTTCTCTCCTCCAGATCTTTGTGGTGCAGCAATTGTATTGGGCGAAATTAATCTGAACACATGCGTGTGTGAGTGCCAGACGTTTTACCTTAAGATTCTTTAACGAGCCTTTAATTCTGTCTATGTGCTAATTTCTACCTGCATAGCTCCAACTACGGCCCCCGTGCAGCATCGACTTCATTGACATTTTATTTGGGGGGAATGTTGATGGGATTGGGAGAATGACTCTGCATTATATGGTGACGAGCATCCCGACCTGAAGGCCGTGTAAATGGGCCGATGAAACTCTTAATTATAAAAGAGAGAGATAACGGAGAGAAGGTGCCAGGCAGAGATTGATTGGGGTTTCCCGAATTAGACTGTACATTTTGACACAACCAGGATAAACAGGCGAGACGTGTGGCAGAAAGGAGGCAGGCTAGGGCACAGTGGATGAGGTTAGTGCAGTAGGGGATGGGTTACACTGCGTGAGAGGGGAGAATAGTCTGAAATGAGGAGCGTTTTGCGGAGTGTTTTCTATGAATGGGTTCTCTGGAAAGTTCTGTAATAGGGGGGGGGGGGGGTCTTGGCTTACTCAGGCAGGGTGTAGGGGTTTATTCTACCTTTGAATGCATCATCTACTTGGTTAACCTGCTGTCCTAAATGTCCTTATGTGCTTGCACTATAGGTTTGGAATGAGATGGACATAGCCAGGCGGCCATATTGCGGTAATGACCCAGTTCTCACCATGGCTGTTAAAATCCCCCAGTTTTAATAAAATGGGGTTCAGCTCACGTCTCCTTCACTTCCCGGCCTGCAGTGCTTATTATTTATTATGTTGTCTTATAGCAAATGGAAATCCCACTTATGAGCACATTAAGGCCAGGTCCCCAGTGGCTGCTGCTGGGGTGTGGGCTGCGGCGTACGTGCCACACACCACAGCCCTCTATGGGGCAGGCCCCAGTGGCTGCTGCTGCGGTGCACGTGCCACACACCACAGCCCTCTATGGGGCAGGCCCCAGTGGCCGTGTGTGGGTGCGCAAAGTGTGCTGACACGTGCGCTGGCAGGGAAGACCAGAATTGTATTCCTGTGCCGTGACACGTGGGTAATGACATGCAAATGAGGACAGTGTCTCCTTTTACTTCAAATCCATTTTGACATGGGACCCCTATAAGCTTCTGCCTGCCGTATTACAAAGCTTTTCCAGCACAGCCTGGGTTACAGAAGTGCAGAGCCAACTAAGCCAGTAAGAGTAACCCTACTTACTGACATCTATTTCAACCTTTTGTGTCTTATCAGTGTGAGGGTGGTTATACTGGCTTTGCAAATTGAAGCTGGAATAGGTATCCACCACACATTAAATAAGTTACAGTGGGTTAACAAGTGACAAAACCCCCTCAGTGTACAGGAAATGTAAGCCCAGCGTGAGGACCCTGTATCCCGGCCGGTCCGTACACTCTTGCAGTGGAACATGAGGATTTCTGTCAGACCCGCAGGTTTATTAGACCAGTTCTAGATGTTAGGTGCCCAATTGGGAGTCTTTACTGAACCACACAGTGACACAACAGTCTGAGCGCATTGTCGCGTCTGCAGTGCTGGCATTTTAAAGTGAAGGATGGCTTTTCACAGCAGTTAAATGCTGGTTTTTAGCCTGGCATTCTGGGATTGCAGCATATCGTCCAATAGCTCCTTGGTTGGTATTTATCTGTAACTTAAAGTTGCCATCCCACATAGCTGGCCGTTTGTAAGCAATTTAGTCGACTTCCTTAAACTAATCTAGGTGTGCAACAAGCAAAGATTTGATGTATATATTTTTGTATATTTATCTCTCTTTGGAATTACCGGATTTTCTGGGGGGGGGGGGGGGTGTTATCAATAGTGTTTTCTTCTTTATTCATCTCTTATTGGCTCTCTAAGAACAGGTGTATATAAAGGAAGGATGCGCAAGGGGCTATGTCGGCGCAAACTCTTGCTGAACACAGACATCAGACCACCTCCCACATCTCAGCCCATCGTGTTTACAAACGCACTTTTGCATTTATTTATTTTGTTGTCCGTCTGGTAAAAAGGTATCAATTGCCCACATATGCCCCCTTACCCATATCACTGCCAGCAGTACACTTTGCTCCTAGAAGGGGTTGACGCATTAAGTTGAGCTTTGTAGTATGAAGATGCCTGTAGAGTATAAAAATATTGGGATCTTCACCAAGTGCGACGCTTGTATCCTTCTATAATTCTACCAACAAATTACATTGCTTTAACTCGAGTTTTCATGGACACGGTCATTGCAGAATCTCCCTGCGTGAAAGTCAGCCGATCGGTGGATGGAGCAGTAGTTAATTTGTAAAGTTGGCACTGTGTAGAATGATTGTTTCTTCCTGTAGCTGTATTGGTCCAGGGGTAGTGTAGTTTCATCACTGGGTGTCCTTGTTACAGATATACTGGTTTAAGTTGGGAAGCTTTGGTGAAAGAGTTGCATAACTGGTTTACTCTGCCGTAGCATGTGGTTTACGATGTACTCTCATCATTTTGTGTCTGTATAAGCAGGTACTGGTGTGGTTTTCTTAGTGTATTAAATGATGCAGTCAAACTAGTATGGCATTGAGACTCTTCCTCCATATAATTACTAAAAATAACTTGGAGTTAACCAGCACCTGAAAGTTTCTGTCCTTCCCACAGAAAACACTGTAACTTCGTAGAACTGGGTGGCTTATGACGTTTGGGTACCCACCGGAATCCCGAGGATATTTGTAACTTGTGTCCAAATTGGACACAACTACAAATATGGTGGTGTGGTCTCCGATGGAAGGTCATGATATTTTCCAATGACATCACAGGTGCCAGGCTGTTCCCCGGTGGCCATCTTGTGTGTTCTTGCCCTGCGCAGAAGTAAAGTTATGTCTTAGGAATGAAGGGGTCCCCTGGAAGTCGGGCTGCATTTACTCTGTAGGACTCCCGGTACTGCTGCTTTTTTAAGGTCATTCGGTTGAAAAATCCAAACCAAGAAACTTTCAGGTGATGAATAACAAGATGAGCGCCCCCATTAAAACGTATATGATAAGTTTCAATAAAGATAACAGCTGAATACCTATTTACGGTGTGGTGCCTGTTCCCCTCCTTTCCCTTGTGTGTTGCAGGACCTAGACGTGAAGGCCGGGGGTGGCTGCGTGATGACTATAGGGGAGATGCTCCGATCCTTCCTCACCAAGCTGGAGTGGTTCTCCACCCTTTTCCCCAGGATTCCTGTACCGGTCCAGAAGCATATAGACCAGCAGATCAAAACCAGGCCGAAGATTGTGAAGGAAGGTGCAGAGGAGGCAGAGGAACAGGAGCGACACATGGAACGGAGACGCTCCAGGTGATCCGGCCTTCCAATTACCTTTCCTCTTTCCCACCCGGCGAGCGCCTTTTTATGGTCTAAACCAGGGGTGGCCAACTCCAGTCCTCAAGGGCCACCAACAGGTCAGGTTTTAAGGCTATCCTGGCTTCAGCACAGGCGGCTCAATCGAAGACTGAGTCACCTGTGCTGAAGCTGGAACTGATTGAGCCACCTGTGCTGAAGCAGGGATATCCTGCCACTCCTTGTCGAACCGCTCAACTGCCAGACAAACTATCAACTCAATGCCGTCTGATAGTGCACCGTACGGCGCAGGAGCTATTTACGTCTATAATGCTGGATTGTGGGGCGTTTGAAGTGGCAGGAAGTGGCCATTCAGCTGCAGGGACTTTTTTGTGCGCTCTGACCCTGATTTGGCTCAGAGGTAGGAAGTGGCTATCTTGAGAGGGCAAGTGCCCCTCTACAAGGTCACAAGTGATGGGAGCAGAGCTTTATGGATAGGCGTAACGGTTTGCAAGCTTGCATGGTGTGAGCTTGAGCCATAACATCCCTTAACCCCCGCGTTGCCAGAAACCCACTCACTGGGATTTTATGCATTGTTCATCGCCAGAAAACAAAAGGATATGAAATAATTCACAGCGCATTGTAGAGACTTTGGCTGGCCACTATTATAGGGGTTGTCTGCCAGAAAACATAGTTTTGAAATGAATTGAAGTCTGATTTGCTTCCGTTAACTATTCTAACCACACGATTCTGATGGTTGCTTTGACTTTGTTTGGAAATGAATGCCAAATACTTCCCCCATTCAGAGACTCCTCATAAATTCATCTTGTAAACGGAGTTTTTTTTCCCCCATATCCCGCCCTGCCTTTATTGGGGGGTTGGGGGGGAGAATATAAAGTTTTTTTTATCTGAGCAGTGATGTTTCCCCGGTGTTAGAGGTATCTCTGCTGGTAAATCCTTTAGTGACATTGTCCGACACCCACAACTTCCTGAACCCTAAGTGACATCACCGGAAGCCACGTGGAGACTTCCTGTTCTGCTCTATAAACAATTGTTTTAAATGCAAACAATGCGAAGTCAGTGACAACTTTCTGATTTTTGTTTTTAGATCTCCAAAAAGGTCGGCAAGTCCTCGCAAATCTCCCAGGAGATCGCGAAGTAGAAGCCGTCACCGGGAACACCACGGAACATCGAGCTTCGACAAAGAGCTGGAAAGGGAGAAGGAGCGCCAGAGGGTAGAGCGTGAGTCCAAAGAGAAGCGGAGATCCAGAAGCAACGAGCGTGGGGTGGAACGCAAGAGGAGCAAAAGCCGCGAGAAGCACCGGACGCGCAGCCGGAGCAGGGACCGGAAGCCAGACAGACGAGAAAAGGAGAACGAGAGGAGCAGGAAGCGGGACTATGAGAAGAAGGGGAACGGCCGAGAGAAGGAGGCGGACAGGCCGCGGGAGCGATCGAAAGAGCCCAAAAGAAGCGAGGAGAAGAAGGACCGGGAAGAGAAGAGGTACCGAGATGATCGGGATTCCCGCAAAGAAAGGCGGCACAGCAGGAGCCGGAGCAAAGACAGGAAGCTGCGGAAGAGCAAAAGCCCGAGCAGGAACGCGGGCGCTGTGCGGAGCCGCAGCAAAGAGAAGTCAAGCCGGCACAAGGAGAAGGCAGACAAGCCCAGCAGGAGCAGCAGCCGGACAGACAGCGTCGACAAGCCCCGAAAACGGGAGCGCAGCTCCAGCAAGGAGAGGCCGCCCAAGAGCAAGGAGCGGTCGCACAAGCACGAGCCTGACGGCAAGGAGCTCGAGGGCCAACGCAGCCAGAGCGCGGACAGCGGGGAAAAGCACAGGGGCAAAGACGAGACTCTTTAGAATGACCGGATCACATTGAATCCTAATTTCTTCTGGGTTTTTTTTTTCTTTCTTTTTACTCGTCCCGTTTTCCAGTCCTAACCTGTTCTGTAGCACTCTCTATATTTTTATTTTATTTCCCCCGACAACTTTTGGGCAAGAACCTCTCAATTCCTAGTTCGTGTAGGGAAGAGCCTTTTTTTGGGAATCCCTTGTGCATTGAACTCTCCCCACATTTAGTTCAACCTCCCGACGAGGCTATTGTTGCGTTTTTATCGGTTCAGTGTTCCTGAAATGTACAGCGCTCGCATAAACCGCCACCCGATGTTTTAATTCCTTTTTGGCGCAGATTCGGTTTGTAAGCGGCGATTAAATTTGTCGTTTAATTCTGTGGCTGTAACGCTCGCGGGGCCAGCGCGCTCCTGCCGCTGAGTGCATGGCTTAGCTGCTGTTTCGTTAGACTGGCTCCATGACTTTTTTGTTTTTCTTTATTTTTTTGTTTTCTAAAACGGATATGAATGCAGATTTGACATTTTTTGTGTTATTGTCCAACTGTAAACATTTTTTAAAAAATTTACATTTTGATCTATTATGTGCGCTGAGTTTATTTGGTTTATTGGTTACGTAACCTTCGCCGTCTTTTGGAAACGCTTGATTGGCCAGCAACGGCCTTTTAGGGGTCCACATGAAAAACTTGATTTCCAAAGTATGTTGGTGTTGCATAAGTTAAAGGTGGTATCTGTAGTAAGTGACTTGAGTGTGGGACAGTTCAGGGGGAAGGATTATGGTGTGGGTATGGGAAAGGTTATGGGGCAGGTTTTAATGGGTGAACATCATTTTAATACCAGTGACTACTACTAGATCTTCCATAATTGTCATAGTACAGTTGGCGCTGAGGTGGGGGCATAGGGTTCTGGCGCCTTATTTTCTTATAACCCAATTCTTGCAGAATTATGCAGCTAAATCATTGTCTCCAGAAGGCTGCTTTCTCTCGCCCAAAGCTAAAAATCACAACGGTATAAAAAAAAGTGTGTGTGTTCGCGTGTTCGTAACTGAAGTGTTTTAGTCAATCAAAATCATAAAAATCAAACAACGCACCCCATTTTTTGGGTTGTTGGATGGGTCGCAATTGGGTTAATAACGTGACTAATTGTAAACACACAATCGCGTCGCTTCACTTCAAAAACAGCAGAGGCATTGTATGGAGCGTGGAAAGATTTATTAAAAAGCAGTATTATTTTTTTTATCAGATTGCACCCTTTTTTTCAGGAGAAAATAAATCAGTGCGATACATAATATTGTATATACATTAACCTTTCTGTTAACACACAATGCTTTTTAGCGCCTTACATGATTCTTTGGTTTCACTGCTGAATGTGCCTGGATATCTGTTGGGTGACAGAGGGTACGGAGACTCCTTGCCAGGCAATGCAATATTATCAACTGGAATAGGCACCAGCAAAATGTACGAGATGGGAAGGGGGCGCCGATAACTGGATGCTGCAGAGGTTATGGAGTAGTTGGCGTGGTGTGTTCTGCAGGAAACAAGACATACATACTGGCATGAGTAAAGTTGTATTTATTACAGTGGTGCACAGCGCTTAGACGCCATGCGCTCGTCCACAAACCATTTAAATTAAATGCCCGGGGACCGCGCAAAGCCTCTAAGTTCTGACCTTGTCTCTGATGGTGCGTCGCCATGGCAACACAATGACATTTGATGCCGGTAAGAGGGGGAGCGAAGGCAACTGGGCACGGGAAACTGTTTGCGCACCCCTGGTTTAGTACATTCGTATAAACAGGCAATATTACAACACCACGTCATAAAAACAAAAATGAAGTTATCGCCTTAACGTTTCCTGCTTTCGGGGTTTGCAGAGGTTTAGCTCTTCAGTGGGAAGCAGCTGTTGCCAAGACATAGAAACATACCATGTGACGACAGATATGAGCCGCACTCTCCCTATACACCCTAACATCCCGCTGCTAATACCTCTCCCTATACACCCTAACATCCCGCTGCTAATACCTCTCCCTATACACCCTAACACCCCGCTGCTAATACCTCTCCCTATACAACCTAACACCCCGCTGCTAATACCTCTCCCTATACACTCTAACATCCCGCTGCTAATACCTCTCCCTATACACCCTAACACCCCGCTGCTAATACCTCTCCCTATACACCCTAACATCCCGCTGCTAATACCTCTTCCTATAAACCCTGCCACGTACGACACCCTGCTAGCACGCGACTTGCATACGGGACAAGGATTAATACCGACGCTCGCAAGCGCACCCACTCTTCACCTCCGCAAAGGTCTGTCAAATGGGCAGTATCCCCTCTCAAGCGGTCCCAATATACCACCGCCTAGGAGAGCACACAAGTGAGCACGTGACTTTAGATATGCAACCAGGGTTAATACACAAGGCTACTCTAGCCACCCCACCTTTCTCCTCAGTATTAATCCCTACTCAATTGCACGTCATAACCATCCACTTTAACATAACATCAACTGCAGTAACGTGTGCCCGAGCTTAGTAAATTATTCTCTCCAGTGTGCACCAGTTCAATCGGAGCCCAAAGCATTACTTATTAAATGTTTTTATATATAATATATACAGTTCTTAGATTACAGAAAGGAGATACCAAATAAACATACAGTTGCAATATAAGGCAGAACAGTTTCTTAAAATAAGAGTAAAACAGAAAATCCTATACAGTACATTACCAAAGGACATAGGTTCTTCCCAAAGAGGTCATTGATAAGAGGCAATGCCATATCCTCAGTCTGGTCTTCATAAACTCTGAAGCCAACTGCCTACAAAATCCTGTAGCCAACTCCCCTTCTCAAGGCACCGGCAGGAGCGCCCCCCCCCCCCCCTGCAGAATACTTTGAAGCTACCCTCCCCCGACCAGGTCTGTAGGCCTTGGTTAAAACAGTTAACACCTTGAGTGGGCCATCCAGGATGCAGAACAGACCAAAGAAACATCCTGGCCGGTTTCAAACCCCGCATTTTTATCTTTTGTTAAAAGAAAAGGTGTATGTCATTAACCCCTCAAGCACCAACAGGGATTAAACGACCTAGTAGTTCCTGATATTATCATGACACACCCCAACACCCTGCTGCTAATACCTCTCCCTATACACCCTAACATCCCGCTGCTAATACCTCTCCCTATACACCCTAACACCCCGATGCTAATACCTCTCCCTATACACCCTAACATCCCGCTGCTAATACCTCTCCCTATACACCCTAACACCCTGCTGCTAATACCTCTCCCTATACACCCTAACACCCTGCTGGGATTTCCTGTTGCTTTGTTACACTACTCGCCTACTTGAGTCTGCTGAAATAATGACTGGTGGTACGTGACGTGGTAGTGCTATGAGTCCTGTATTCTGTTTTTGGGGCCCAAGTTGCAGTTTTGGCAAGTGATCTCTCTAGAATGCAACTACTGAGCGTAAAAAAGCTGGCATTATTTAATCTAGCGGCAAAAGTACTTGACAATCGTAAATATATATAGATAGAGATATAGATATCTAAGACACACACACTCCCATGGAGGGGTGTGGAGACGTGTTATTTATGTAAAACCCTCTTAGCTGTTATATATATATATATATACTGATCTATGCAATAATTTGAGGAAAAAAACACTTGTTAACAGGCTAATATCTGGGACAGATCCACGAACCTGCCTTACCCCATAATGGTATAGCAGCATACTGTGCTTCCACTGCAGAGGGAGGAGTAGTGGCTCATTGAGTAAAGACTGACTGTAAAACAATCTCACTGAGTTTCAATTTGGGGACCAGGTTTAATGCCCGGTGTTAATTCCGCGTGACCTTGGGCTACTTATCCACTTAAATGGGGATCCCTATAAGCGTCTGCACGTTGGTTCGCAGCAACGGCCTGGGTATAAAGTGTATGACCACTCTTGGGTCTCCTCAGGGTGAGGACGGTTCTCGATCTTGAATTGTGAAGCTGCTGGTGGCCACATTAAAGTTATGGTGAGTTTAAAAAAAAAAAAAAAAAAACACAAGCCTTGCACTGTATAGCAATGACCAAGAACACTTGTAACATACTACAGCACTACGTGTATTGGCGTTTCTATCCATATGTTCTCTGAGCCTCTTCAGCTATTTAGATCCCCTCCCAGGATGACCTCCTTGTGTATTAGTGGGAGATTATTTCATCACCAGTAGTTACACAGGCAAATGTAAATATCCTTTTTGGTATAGAAGATGGTTCAATAAGACAGTCGGGTCCAAAAGAGAGACGAGAATCATCTTCTGAATACAAATTGCAGCATGTGACGGACTCTAACCGTTCATCGTTCATCTCCAGAACTTGAAGCAGAATTCTGCTCCAAAGCTTGTAAATTGTTTGTTTTGGTAAAAACTGTACCTTATTTTTATCTTCTCACATGTGAGGGAAGGTCCTAGTACCCGTAGTAATCTTGGAGAAGTAAATGTCTGGTAGGTTGTAATACCTCACAATGAACCAACATGCGTTATTCACAGTATAACGTGTACAGAGCTTCCCAAAACTCAAACGTCTCTTCATGTGTACAGAGCTTTCCAAACCTCACAGGTCTCTTAATGTGTGTTTAGAACTCTAATGGTGTATACAGTACACGTGAAGAAGAGACCGGTGAGGTTTAGAAAGGAATCCCAGCTGCTACACATCTGTTTTAGAGGAGAGAAAAATCCAATATTGGAAGAAAAAAAAAAGAAAACGGAGTACCGCAGAAAAGCAGGGGCTAGGCACAAACCGAAGGAATTAAAAACAATTTATTGGATCCCAGGGGCCTGCATGGAGAAAGGCATAGTAGAGGAGCTCTGACATGGTTTGTGCTCTTGTTGCTATGACAAAGGGGCAGTATGTTCCAGGTCATGAGGCGAACCAGTCAGGTGTCTGCCATTCAGGCGGTCACTGGCTGCATTATCCCGTTACAGATATTCATATACCCCAACATAGGAGCGGTGAACATTTAAGGACTTACTTTTATCTCATTAGTACTCTCACACAAATGGGTCTCTCCTAATCAACTCATTACAGCTTTATCCACATGCTGTTTCCGGCCCAATTACTGGGAAGCACTGGTCAAGAACGCCGTTCTATTTTCTGTTTTAGAGGAAGTAAGGAGCCAACCACACTCCTCACGTATGGAAAGTGGGGAGTAAAGTGACCCACTCGGTGACCTCATTTCATTGGCGGACATAGTCGGCCATATTCAGTCTGCTTGTGAAACGGTTTCCCCCATCCTGGAGAAGACTTTAGTCCAAGGGGTGCTCAACTCCAATTCTCCAGCCGTCCCCCACAGATATCCCTGCTTCAGTACAGGTGGATCAATGATTGAGCCACATATGCTGAAGCAGGGATATCCTGAAAACCTGACCGGTTTGAGGCTTGGAGTTGAGCCCCCCTTTTTAGTCCCATGCATTTGAATGCAGAACAGAGTTCCGCTGCATTTTGAAATATAATAGGGGCCTTCCTCTCCCCATTGTGCTGATCGCGGGGGTATCGCCTGCCTCACCTGCAATGACGGTTGGTTCGCTCTCTCCTGAAGGATTCGTAGCTATTACTTGCAGATTTCTGGGGGTAAGGGGGATCTCGCAGGACAGCCCCCCTGTCCTGCAGACGGTGCTATTGGTAACCGCGTCCACCACTCTGTACTCCTCCGTGAGGACGGACGCCTCCCAGGAAACCTGCATCGTTTCTCCTGCGCGCACCAGCGGCTTCACTCTCGGTGCACACGGAGCTGCAGGGAAATCAGTTTCTGGGTTGATTTTGTGCCATTAAAGATATCGGGTAAGTAGGGTGTCAGATGGCTTCCCTTAAAATATTGGACACAATGGTGAAAACTGGACCTGTTGAGGACTGGATTTGAGCATCCCTGCTATAAAGAACCAATTCACCCCCTAGCACCCCAAATACTTTTCTTGCCTGAGAAACGCACTTTTAAATGTTTTTTTTTTTTTTAATAATAATAATCATTTTAAATTCCTTATTAAGGGGTCCATCCCTTTCATGAACTAAGAACGGTGATCCGTTTTAATAGGTTTTGGGGAGAAAACAAACAAACGCTTTGAAGGGATTTTACAATCTTTATTTAATGTCTAGTGTTAATAAGACTGTTTGTTAGTCCTCAATGCCCCAGATTAATCATTTTTCACAGGACACACACAAGTAAAAACTGTTATTTTCCAGGGTTCTGAAGCTTTTCTACGGAAGCAGATTACACTGAGAGGTTACACCAAAAATGAACCCCTTCATGGGATTGACCCGATAACGTGCTATTCAGGAAATCACATACATACTGCAGCCATGTCCGTACGTACCTGTGTAACTGCTAATAGGAGCGCTGGGAGAGCTCTCTCCCGCCAGGTTCCTGGCGGTGACGGTGACGTTATAAGAAGAACTGCACGGCACAGGGATGTAGAACAACATGTATGACGTCCAGTAGGAGTCAAGGATAAATAAGGAGCCTGGGTCATTTTCAATCTCCCCCGTCACTGTGGCCATATAATCCTCCCCGCAAGGACTTCCGTCCCAGGAGATTTCCACTTCCTGGGGCTTCACACTGCGGTGGTAGATTGAGGTCTCCACTTGGCCAGGAGGGCACGGCACTGCGTTAAAATGAAACACGAGAGTATTCATCCAATGGAGATGTGTTATTGACCATGGTGCGCTATTCTGCCGGGCTCATTGTCCCACAGACCACTGATCTACACGTTGCAATGGTTGGGGTTGGACTCTAAGGTGGTAGATTGGATAAGACATTGGTTGAAGGATCGGCAACAGAGAGCTGTGGTAAAGGGAGCGCAAAGGAGGGGAAGGTGACCAGTGGAGTATCTCCGGGATCTGTGCTGGGGCCGGTCTATCTTTATTGGTGACATTACAAATTATCTGGAAGGACCAGTACAGGAAGTTGAAATGAGAGCTATCCCTCACCCACCCACGAAATCTTGGGTCTACACCCGACATTTCTGATTCAGCTCGGGCTGGGAACAACAAGAAACTCATTGCAGGCCCCTATGGCAGGGAAACGGTTACAAAATGTAATTAAATCTGTGTATTTGAAATGCACTAAAGAATGTAGAAGGATTGATTTGCTAGAGTTTTAGGGGATAGGCGCTTTCCAACTACACCAAGGACCTTCCAAATGCAGCTCTCCATCCATTTCTTTACATGGACACCCTGGGGCAAGAGTGGCCAACTCCAGTCCTCAAGGGCCACCAACAGGTCAGGTCTTAAGGATATCCCTGTCAATGATTGAGCCACCTGTGCTGAAGCAGGGATATCATTAAAACCTGTGCCCGTTGAAGGCTGGAGTTGGCCACCTCTGCCCTAGAGCCTTCGCCTACTTGGAGATAGCCATTTTGGACTCAACAGTTTCATCTCAGTTGGTAGTATTTGCAAAACCAGACACAATAAGGTTGTGGTGGGACAGCAAAGACAACTCATGAGTGCGTCTTCTATTTGAAGAGTTCCACGCGCTCCCTCCACTTACCCACGCCAGACATAATGGGCGCAGTAAAGGCACTGTTACAATGCGCGTCGGTGGCGGATACAGAGAAGGAGTATATGGTTCCGCAGGTCAGGTTTGTGACAGTGCAGACTGTCCCTTCTGTGTCACACGAGTTCACCAAGTCTTCATTTTCTCTCACGACGGCCACGTAAGACCGGGCCCCTCTGCTTCTCTCCCATGAGAACGTGGCAGAGTTATTTCTGCATTTCATGAGCACCTTGTTGTTTCGGGGAAGACACGGAGCTGCACAAAACAAAATGCTATACTCAAGTCTCGCCGACGGGGCACCAGTCCCCTTTGACACATGTGGGTGATAAGCAAGCTCAAAGTGCATACCGTAGTCCAAAATGATGACTCTTGCGAGCTCGGCATGTTTCCAGACGTTGATAGATGGGTGCCAGGAGTTTTGCAGTTTTGAACAAAAATAGACTTTATTTACACTTCAAACACATACAGTGGCGGCGCCCTTCTTCGTGCGGGCCGTAAGGCGCAACTCTGAAAAAACCGCGCGGCAGGTTGCAGTATTTGATGGGATGTTCGGTATTTTAGATGCGGCCGCCTTTATCCTAGTGCATTGTATTAGAGCTGTCTCGGCATGAACGCGGTGATGTGCGTGGCATTCGGAAAAAATACCCAAACAAAATCAGAGATGTTGGAGAATAAAAGGGGCCGTGACAGTATAATATGTTCAAAAAAACAAAAACAGAAATGCCAGCGCAACATCCAACGTGACACAAGATATAGTGCAATACCTCAGTGCTAATCTGCTCATGAGTAAGGGTCATTTAGTGAAACCCTTTGGCCAAAGCGTTATAAGCCTGCAGCCACGTCACGGCATTATAAGTCTGCAGCCACGTCACGGCATGACCAGTCTGCAGCCACGTCACGGCATGATAAGTCTGAAACGTACGGCAGCAGTCTCGCACGACGGCCTGATAAGTCTGCAGCCACGTCCGGCATGACCAGTCTGCAGCACGTAAAGGATGACCAGTCTGCGCCACGTCACGGCATATGACCAGTCTGCGCCACGTCACGGCAACGTCTGCACAGTGCATGACACGTGGAGGTCCTAACACTACCTGCACAATCCTCATGTGCCTCTCTGTGAGGGAGAATAACCCCTGGGTCTGTGATACACAGGATCATGATAAAAAAAGCTCATTGGAAGTGGGGCAGGGCGAGCTTTAAAACCCTGGGGAGAGGGGCCACACCTCAAACAAAACACAGCTGCATAACCCAGCAAGCTCCAGAATCCCGACACCACACCTCACATCATATAACAGCGGGTAGCCTGTTTTCCCCCTTCTCGGGAGATTCTACTGCTACATGGGGTGTCCGGGTGCATACCCGTTTGGAGCAGGAACCTTGAGCTGCCGCGTTGTTATGGGGCGAACAGGACAGGCTTTTTGGGTTCTGTTGTTGCAGTTCTTCTCATGGTACTCAGCGCCTCCAGCTGTAGTGGGTTCCAGGGTATTCCGGAGATTCAGTTCCCACCGCTGCACCAGTACTCCACTCTGCCCAGGAACTGACACTCGGGCAGGTGAAAAGTGAACAAAGTCTTTATGTGCATCCTGATATACAGCCACTACAATTCCCCCTACAGGCTGTCAGGTCTTTGAAGCCCCAGACTTTTGGAGTGGGGTGCCTACACGATCCCGGTTAGTAGGGGTAATGAGTCTTGATATCACCCAGGCCTGCGCCTGGGGTGGGCCAGCCTCCTCCTTGCAGTGGAGAGAATGACAGCTCATGCTTTCTCCTTTCTCTCCAGAGCAAGACTGACTAACTAACTTGGACTGTACCTATCCCATATAGGCTACAAACAGGACATGAGTCATCACCGCAACACCTGTCCATCAAAGGAGGAGCAAGGGGGTCAGGAGCCCACAAATTTAACCTGATAAGCCCTGAATTTACTAGGGGACTCGCATAAACAGGGGGAAAGACAGGTGAATTGACTCACCATGTTACACGCATATATATTAGTGTAAAAAAGCAGTGCTACTGAGTGTGGCCAAATGTACAAACAGAAACAGAAAGGCCAGCGCAACATCCAAAGTGACCACAATATAGTGCAAGGGTCATTTAGTGAAACCCTTTGGTAAAATCCTCATGTACCTCTTTCTTTTGTCTGGAGGGAGAATATCTTCCTCTCACCCCTCGTCGGACTCTTGAGGAGGTTCACTGTGTGGGATTAACATGAGCTTTCCTATTCACCTAATCTGTTGTCCCGATGTTATACACAGTTTCTAGTACTACTCCATACTAGCCTGTTACTGTTAAATTCCTGAATGAAGGTACGCCCAGCCTTTTGTCGCTATCTAGGGTATTGGTACATCTTTAACTATGGTTGCAATGTGTACCCCTTTTAATAATACCTCTATTTCTGTACCTTCTATTAACTACATCCGTATACTGTACTCTTTAATAACATCTCTATTAAATGTATTACCCTATTCTTGTCCTTGTTACCAGGAGAATATATTCTTAGTGGCTATACACACCTCCTGTCCCAGTTACCAGGGATGTCGCAAACGATATGGTTTTGCTCTACCCCCTGTACTAATAACAGGGATGTCTTCACCTATTTATCCATCTACCTCTGTCCATAGTTACCAGTGATGTCACAAGCTATATGTCCGTCCTACTTCCTGTCTTAGTACCAGTGATGTCACAAGCTATATGTCCGTCCTACTTCCTGTCTAGTTACCAGTGATGTCACAAGCGTATATCCGTCTTCTACCTCCTGTCCTAGGCTACCAGGGATGTACAAGGATATGTCGTCCTACTCCTGTCCTAGCTACCAGGGTGTCACAAGCGTATATGTCCGTTCCTACCTCCTGTCCTAGTTACCAGTGATGTCACAAGGATATGTCCGTCCTACCTCCTGTACTAGTTACCAGTGATGTCACAAGCGAATGTCCGTCCTACCTCCTGTTCCTCCTAGATACCAATAACTCAGTTCCATTCATAGAATGTGTATTGTATTTTGCAGTTTTTTTTTTTTACTTAAATTTTATTAAACATTTTTTTTTCAACAAAAGAAAAAATTAACAAAACATAAACATATAAAGGGGGGATAGGGGGTAGGGGAGGGGGGGAAGGATAGCATTTGTAAAATATAGCATTGTACACCACAATTTAACGTGCACATATATCACTCTGTTCCAAGTATTCTAATTTATGTATGGGGTATACCTGCATGGCGAAACCAAGAGCCCAAATCTCAGAGAATTGTGAGGTCGAGCCATTCAGATAGGTGAGAGTTTTCCATATAAACTATATGCCAATTTTATTGTTTATTTGGTTTAAGGTGGGGGGGGCAGGTTGTTTCCAATTTTTGGCAATTGCACCGGTAGCATTTAACATTTGGGTTAGTACTCTAAGCTTTTTTTCGGGGAATATTGGCTATTGGCTTGCCTAACAAATATATACTGGGTGTGTGGGACAGTGATTTCTAGGATCTTGTGTATTAAGGTGAACACCTCTGTCCAAGTTTGTTGGATTTTGGGACATGACCAGAATATATGCAGAATATCCCCAATGTGTATTGTATTTTTTAGTGGACATAATCCCAGCCAAATGTACGAGTTTCGTCACAGAGATATTCTTATATGGGGATTGATGCAATATGTGGACAATTACATTGGAGGATTAGAGTCTAACTGGTGTGTTGGGAGATACACAGTGTACATTTTATGGGACAAGATCGAGAGTAAGGCATATGCAGTGGGTTATGAAACTGTATCAATGAGTTACTGGAAGCTCTTGCAGATGGGGAATCAAAGTGTAAACTGTACCTGTTATCTCTGTATTATTGTACCTACAAAAAAACTGCATGTATTCCCCAATTCCTGGCAGTGGAAGAGATGGGGGGGGGTCCCAATGACTGAGGCTGGAACCCTTTAGTTCATTCCACCAGCTCGGGGGTGTCTATACATGTATATAAAGAAAGTTGATGTAATAGCAGTGCTGGTATTTCATCTGACTCTGCCTGGTGCACAGGTAATAGAAGATTTGTACAGGAAAAACTGTGTGCACGCGCATGCTGGTGTTCGGATACATTTATGTTATTCTTTCATTATTATTCATCACTAAGGCGCTTGTCCACTCACAACTTCTCCTTCACAACGCTAAGGGAATTTTATTTCTGCAATCGCAGAAACGCTGCCTTTATTTAACCCTTTAAGGCACGCTCGCGTAGCTCTCACGTTCCCTTGTTCGGTCTCAGCCTGTGACCGTCTCTTCTGATACTGAGGATGGCTAGCCCACAGGACAATAAGAAATATTACACATTTAGTGTAGGTACCTGCTCTACTTGGAGTTTACCTTGACGGGGTTAGCGGGGTGAACATAACGATTCCTTTATTAAAAGATGTAGGATCAGAACTAATAAAGTCCAAGCCAACGGGCGAGGAGCCGGGGTTTCTGTATTTGTTTCCCACTTGAAAGTCAACACATTTCATTTACATTACCGACTTTTCAGTCTAAAAAGGATAAAGGTCCCTTTTTGGACCGAGATGTCGCTAATGTTAGTTTTTATGCAAAAAGTGTCAATGAAATGAAACAGAGTTCTGGTATATTTTTTCCCTCTGCATATATATATATAAATAGATAAAAAATAGCTGCATGCTGGGTATCACCCGAACAGACAGGAACAAGAAATGAATGGGTTTGAAAGTAAACAAAAGAATGTGACATCATCACACGGGGAAGGAATGCAAATGGCGGTGGGCCGGACATATCGCAAGAAGAAATGACCATCGTGCGAGACAAAGACTGGATTCCAAGAGAGATTAAAAGACCAAGACACCCAATGTAGATGGGATGAGACAATGTGTGGGAGCGACGTGGATAAGAGGGGCTGTAACTGCAGCACCTGGGGGATCATTGGGGAGGCTTCATCCAGCAGTGGGGAGACGAGGGCTGACATACCCCTGTAGTATGTATTACCTGTGTCCATGGAGACTGGAGAGCGGGAAGGGGTGCTACACCTCTGGTCCAAAGCCACCACTGTAATGTTATTGACTGTCCACACTCCAGGTCCCTTAGCCAGCAGCTTGTATTGGTGCTATTGCAAGATGCCTCCAGGCCTCCTGTTGCAGTGGCTGTTACGTGATACTTCCGCGCCGCGCTCTGTATCCACGCGATAGAGGCCACATTGGTGGGACAGTCCTTGTGTACGTGACACCGGCCGGAGCACAGGGAGCTGGAGAGCAAAGGGAAAAGAAGCGAGTTATAACATTATTCGGTTATTATTAATCATGAGTAAATTGCTTATTGATAGCAATAATATAATAAAGAATAGTGATATTATAATAGCCAGCTGATTATTTATAGAAAGAAACGTGGGGAGCGTCAAACAGTAAAGTGCAAAATATGTGCAAAGTGAGAACAAAGTGGCTAATCAGAAGTGCATATATTCAAGTGACATGTGAAAAAAAATGACATTAGACCATAAGCTGCTTTACAGTTCTCTCTCACGTGGCTGCAGGGAGCTTCAATCTTCCCCCCAGGATCATAGGAAATAGAAGACGACTCTGCCACAGAGTCTCTGAGGGACCACCCCGCACCACACGAAAACCCGCACCACGCTGTATTCTAAGCGTTAAATGTGAGTTTACATTTTAAAGCTTTTGTGTCGTGTACCCATTATCCTTTTATGGCCGGCACATTGGATCCGTTTCTCTTTATTTCCTATGATCCTGGGGGGAAGATTGAAGCTCCCTGCAGCCACGTGAGAGAGAACGTAAAGCAGCAATGGTCTAATGTCATTTTTTTCACACGTCACTTGAATATATGCACTTCTGATATATGCACTTCTGATTATATGCACTTCTGATTAGCCACTTTGTTCTCACTTTGCACTTTACTGTTTCAGCGCTCCCACGGTTTTTCTATAATAACCACCAATACAATTTAGAGGTACATTTTTTTCTTTTTTGAGCAGCGTTATTAAGACTTTAATATCATTAATCACATTTTCACAAGCACCGAGTAAATTTTTTCGTTTCACCTAGCTTATATATAAAAAAACATTAGGAGTAATGATAAAAGAATAACAATTACAGCATTATTCGCTATAATAATTGTCATGGAACAAGAACTGTATTTTGATCACCCCCTCTTTCCTTTGAGCTTCTGCGTCAGTTTCTATTTTCAGCTGCATGGAGTTTGCACACACATACTGTGCCTGTGTGATTATGCAACAATGTTGCATTTCTTGCCTCTGGGCATTTATCATTGAAACTGTTTACTGCAGCCTCGAGATCCTCCCAAGTTAATGGGCTTTCCCTTTTCCCACCCCTGTCCTTGCTGACAGTTATAGTCAGTCTCACTTCATTTTAGTGTGACCCTTGCCCCTCACTTCCCTTTCCACCATCACCTGATGAGAGTACCCCCTGTAACTGCTGTACTGGTAGGATTACCTTTTCACTGTCCTTAACTACAGGCACCCACAGGAGACACTATTTAAAATCAACATCTCTACACAAGTGGCTGCCTTTTACCCTGCTTTCCCTCAAAAAGTGAAGAAAAGATATAGACCTTTTCTGTGTCTTTGAAAAGAGGGCCGAGTTGAAGCTATATGGGCTAAATCATCTACATATGACCCTGGCTCCAGAATAGTGAAAAGGATACCCATGGGCCTACAGACACTTACAAGAGCTGCTACTCTAGACTTTATGGTAACACAAAGCAGCCTTTTAAACAGCAGCAGCTTTACACGGCCAGACAGGGCAGCAGCTTATACAGCAAACTGCACGCAGCCTGCAGCCTTTCAGATAAGCAAGCAGTACACGGACACAGCCAGCATCAACCCTGCACACAAGGCAGCAGCCTTGCAGACAGACAGTGCTTCTTACACAAAACCTGATGTGCCTTTCTCTGTCTGAGTAACCCTCTGCACAGCTCCATAGTGAGGGATTACCATCTCACCTACCCTGCGCACGTCCCCACGGCTAACGCATCAGGCCACGCTATCGTGACACCCGCCAGGACACGGGTCAGAGCCACCGGACACTGTGTGTACAGCTACCCTAGTGCACGCTGCCCAGGACACCGTCGTCATCATCTGAGACAACACCCATCGTCTGACACAGTAAAAGACCGCACGCCCCACGCACGGCTAAGGCCTACACACACCTACAGCATGGCAGAAATCTCAGAGCCTCACCAAGATATCACGCAGGGAGAGTGTACACCAGACACAGAGACCGTGCGCAACTGCAAGCGAGGCAGGCAGAGGCAACCCAAACGGACAGTCACACTGACACAAAGGCCCGCGAAAAATATGTGACTGACATTGAGCGCACCGCGCTAAATTAGAGTTGGCCTGGAAAACAACCACATGGGAATACGCAATGTTACTAGTGTTGGCAATTATGCGCAACAGCCGAGCAGGCAATAACACAATTAAGGAACTGATTACTCGCGTTATCAAGAGCTGTCGAGGCTACATTACTTACCTGACCAGGGCCAACACCAGCGAATACCTACAAGAAGAGAACTTACAGATTAACGATTGACCTGACACGAGACAGCCGCGTTGCGAAACCACTATCACGGAGGCTGAGAGTAGGAGAAAGGACCTTTTGCTGGAAACCGCCATCACACGCTCCCAGCGCATCCAGTCACTCTCAAGGTCAGCAAGACAACGCAATCTCACACGTCAAGCGCAAGCGCAACGCCACCAAGGCGCGAGCCACCGCAGAGGCCGCACGTGCCAGGGCCGCATACGCTCAGACGAGGCAGTCATGAAACCAGAAAGGGCCCGCTTAGAAGAGGAGGAGCAGACGCCACTGCCACGCCGCTGCAGCCACTGCCAACCGCTGCACGGAAAAAAGGCAGCAGTGGACGGAACCTAGAGGCCCTAAATCAGAAGAGAAGGAAGCCGCCGCCGCCATAGCCCAAGCTGAAGTCTAGAAGAAGCCGCGAGACAGGACGGGGGGAGCACGTACAGACGGATACACCTCAGAGGATCCAACCCAACGCACTGAAGACTACGTAAGGAGCCTCTTCAGGTAAAACACCAGCGCGCCATTCAATACGGGGGCAGTGACTCCACACAGACACCGAAGACTTGCTAGTCCACGAGGAGAAGACGCTGTTCCTTCAGTGTGAACATGCTGCCTGGGATAGCCCCGCACCCCGCAACGTGATTCACACACCAGCACGCACACGATGCACTACAACGGGCTCGCCATCAAGGTACACCCACACAGGAAAACACAGCCCCTCGCACCGACCAGTCAATCACGGTCCACGCAAGGAAGAGGCGACCGCACGGACCCCCGAAGCAACAACCTCAGAACGCGACACCACGCCGAGGCCTCAGGCCTTGACAGACATAGCAAGTACATGATCCGGCGTGACCTGGTGCAGCAGGACTCATCAGCTCGACGACCGCCTGAGAACTACCGGACGTGGAAGTTCACGTTCAAAAATGCAATCAACAGCTTGACTTCTCAGCGAGGGAGAGCTTAAACCTGCTATTCAAGTTCCTGGGAACGATCCAGGGAGCACGCGAAGAGACTTCGGTGTGGCAAAACGCGAACCAACCCCAAGTAGGTCTTGACCTGTGTGGGGGAAAGGCTAGAAGAGTACTACGGTATACCGAAGCAGTCAGGATCGCTCTTCAAAAGAGTCGACAGCTTCCCCAAGATCACAACAAAGTGACTCAAAGTTACGAGAGCGGGGACCTGCTGCAAGAGCTGGAGTTTGCAAGGAAAGACCATTCCTTAACAGGTCTCAACGTCTTGGACTCAGTCGTGGCGTTGAGACCCATCCTGGAGAAGCTACCCTACAACCTCCAAGAAAGATGGATCTCACAAGGCTCCAGATACCAAAAGGGAGAAGACAGTCGCCTTCCCCAATTCTCATTCTTCTTGAGTTCATCCGCGAAGTAGCAAGGACAGGAACATCACAGTTTCATCTTAGGGCGCAAACCACACACAGGGCAAGCAGCCTGAGGACGAGAGACCAGTGGCGAGATACGGGTAACACCCAAGACCCTCTCGGTCCACAGGACGAAGTGCCTCCAACGACCCAACTACTCTCCCGATCAGTCGGTCCTGGGGACGAGGAACCAAGGGCCTTAACAAATAATGCCCTATACACAAAAGGCCGCATCCGCTAAACAAGTGTGTCGGATTTAGAATGAAACCCATAGGGAGCGAAGAACTTACTCAGGGAATGGGAGTCTGTTTCAATGTTGTGCTTCCACAACTCATTTATTCAAGGACTGCAAAGAAGCTATGAAATGCACAGGTGCGATAGCGACAGGCACATAGCCGCTTTACACCCGAAAGCTATGAGTCAAGCAAGCAAGGCCCCTAAACCTCCTGACGTAGTACTGGTACGAAAGCGTAGAGGTCACGACAGGCATCCTGGCGTGTATGCTGGTAAGCTGAGACGGAGCCTGCAGGAGACAGCAGCGGTTTTTATCCATCTCCGCGGTGCGAGATCCGGATCCTGTGCAGACACCGGAGGTCTGCTGATGTCTCAGTGTGAGTGTCCGTTTCCCTTGCCAGTTGCCCCAACCCCTAGTGCGGTTTTCTATACAAATCTGTTGATAGGTTGTTTTCATGTTGTGTTTTTCTTTCATGTTTTTATATAAAATTTACTGTATTTGTATACTGGCAGCTTAGGGTGTAGTCACCATTAGTGCTCTTGGTAGTACTTAGCCGTCCAGCTGCACAGCTGTAATTTTAATAAATTACCTTCCACTAATCCCTGGTGCGCATTTGGGCATTTTATTATCTTGTATCAGGGTGCCTTCCGGTTCCCTAGGTTTGAGAGTTCCTGGGGAGACGCTTTTTTAGGTACATGCTGCAAAGGGATTATCTACACCATCACACAGCACAGGCGCTGAATATCCTTTTTTCTACCTCAAGGCCCCCTAACCCTTCGACAAAGCATGGGAGGAGGGGAAGAAGGGGGAGATGCAAAAAGAACGTCGTGCGATTAGCGTCCCAAATGCACAGAGGTATGTGGAGAAGGAAACGCGGTGATCTTGCTCTAAAATATGCTGGTAGCAGTTGCACCCAGAGGGACAACCCCAAAGAGCTAAAAGGATGTATGCAAATCATCGACGACAGACCGCCAACCGACGCCTGGTCAGGTCAGAATTCTTCGACATGTTTAACAAACAAGACAGCGCTTCTCCTTACACTCTCAGAACGTGCGGGGGGCGAATGGAGACTACAGGGGAAGAGTGTAATGGCTACACCAATGCTCTCAATAGACGGCAAAGTGACATGTCCCTTCCCACACTCATCGAGTGCAACCACATGGCTACAAACACGGGACGAGATTCCACACCAGACGTGGCACGTCATTACCCGCACATCAGAGAATAGCAACTACATCCTGCCGGTAGTAGAAACAAGGCCACCAAATCTTTACTGCTGCTCGGTAGGGACATCATGAGGGTGCATAAAGTCCGTAAACAACATAACGAGAAACCCACAAAGCGCCCATGCGCCCAAAGACTTGACTTAGGATGGGTGATAGTGGGAAACGCGTGCACTGACAAAGAGACGTGGACAAGACCTATGTTGACGCCCGCAGAAACGGTGGTAACAGAATGGGTACACACATATCTCTCTGAACCATGTTGTCTGGCCATCTCCAAGTGACAGAAGGGCCATGATGAAAGAAAAGACAAGGTCATACCACTGAGGTCAACAAAAATATCTGGCACCGGGGGGATGTGATAATGGCTTAGGTAGCTTAGCGGTTTTAGATAACAAAGGATGACGAAGTCGATTCCACTGAAGGAAGAAAGGAACCTCCAAAGGTGACCGACAAAGGGATCGTCCAAAAGACAAACAAGCGGACGATCCTCTCGCGAGCAATGGCACGGCTTAGGAGTACAGTCGTTCCTCTCCACAGATTACAGCGATAAGCAGCCAGCTGTCAAGGCCTGGCATAACCGCAAAAGATGCGCCTACAGGTGAAGCCACAGTGTCAAAAAAGACTGTCCCTCCACACGTCTAAAAAAGACAATCACAGAGACCTCTATAAAGGGATTTACCTAGGGCAAAAGAGACTGTTTTTCGTCATGTCCAAGGAGGGAACAACCTCCCGAGGGCAGTCAAACAAAGAGATACAAAGGCGTATCACCAAATACGTGGAAATGTTCTCTTGCAAGAGGAATGCACCAATGACTTAGGGTGCACAGCATTCCAGACCAAAGGACGACGACAAGCAAACACCATTGATGGGAGATGGAGAATTCCTGATGTCAACGGTCAAGGAGCTCGTCAGAAACGGACCTGGCAGTTGGGGCAACCCGCTACCATTCCGTTCACCAAGAAGGCGCTTCCCAAACAATGGAGAACATGCCATCTCTAGGTTCACTTCGCACCTCTCGACCTACAAAGGGAACCAGAGACCCAAAAACAACTTTGTGGCCTTCATGCAAAGATATTCTTTACCGGCCACGCAAAGCCGCACCTCTAATGAAGGAAGGTGAAGAATGCTGGTACCCCAATCCATCTGGCCTACACCATTCAGGACAAAAACCCGATCAAGATCCGGGTAGTGTTCACCCCAGCGCTCAACCAGGGAGTCTCCCTGAACGAAGGCGCTCTTACTGGACTAGACTCGACAACCAGTTTCCAGGAGGTGTTGTTCCGCTTCCGCAAGGACAAAAACCATCTCCTTCTGCCAAACGTCAGGTGACAGAGCGACAGTCTACCACGACTGGCATACCTACAAGGGGATGCACTCTGGGGTAAAACTACAGAGACAAAAAGACTGTTCTCTCACAAGGCTAAAAGGAAACAGTGCCAGAGACTTTTCACAAAAGAAGTGTGGTGCAACAGCCAAACCTGAGCTGTGCATCCACCTGCATCCTTTGCACAGAAGAACCTGGCCAAGGGACCTTGATACCAGGATACCAGCCGTTGTCACATCGTATGTGGACATGGACTCTTGCATTGTTTGAGAATGTGAGTTATTTTTGTTATGCATTGCACATATGTTCCAACATATTCAAGTTATATAGTGGTATCCCCAGATACCAGATGGGGGTGTCATGGAACAGAACTGTATTCTGATTCACTTCCCTCTTCCTTTTGCAGCTTCTGCCTGTCAATTCTATTTTCAGCTGCATGGAGTTTGACACACACATACTGTGCCTGGGTGATATGCAACAATGTTGCATTTCTTGCCTCTGGGCATGTAATCAGTGAACGCTACTGTGCAGCCTCTGAGATCCTCCAAGTTAATGGGCTTTCCCATTTCCCCCCCTGTCCTTGCTGACAGTTAGTGCAGTCTCACTTCACTTTTAGTGTGACCCTTGCCCCTCACTTCCCTTTCCACATCACATCTGGTATGAGTGAGTACCCTCCTGTAACGTGTACTGGTAGGATTACCCTTTTCACTGTCCTTTAACTACAAGGCACCACAGAGAGACACTATTAAACATCAACATCTCTAACAAGTGCCTGTCTTTTACACGGCTTTCCTCAATAAGGAGAAAAGTGACAGACCTTGTTGTGCTTTGAAAAGAGGGCAGAGTTTGAAGCATATGGCTAATCATCTTGTAACAAAATATGACCCTGGCCTCCAGAATGTTAATATTAACAACAGCATTAAAGAGTCATAGTAATAACAATAATTATATTCAAATAAAATAGGACATCATATTAATAAACAGGTAGTAATACTATAAGTACTAGTAACAAAGAATGGTATAGTAATGAAACCATTATTATAGCAGTGAAATAAATAATAATCGCTAATATAGTGATAGCAACATTTAATAATGACAATACCTTAATAATATTGAATACAGGTTATATTTTGATATTCAAATAATACCACAATGTTATTATCTTGCCTGAGATATAGAATAACGTTTAGAAGCCCCTATGTTATATAAGGGTGTTACATACCACACGCAGCCGTTACCTGCATGGACGCTGAGTAGAGAAGTGGGTCACTATAGACAATAGAACAGGTCGTTCCTACGCATGACACCATGCCGCTGTACATCTGTCGCACGGCGAGGGTCACTTATCTTGACACATGTGCTGGCAGTCGTCAGGCGGTGTAGTTGAGGCCTGTCGGCCACACTTTTACCACGTATGAGTCTGCGTATCCCCGCCGGGTCCCACGTGACTGTCAGGCCGTCTCACTTGCAAACTCATCGTGACCAGACTTGGATGAAGAACACGGAGCTTACGGGAGAGAAGAGATGCTGGCAGTGTTCGGCCATAGAGGCGCCTTCCAGCCCATTGTCTATCAGCTGATTACACCGATAACAATAAACCTTCTCATGCCACCAAGAGACTGAACCTTTAACCATTGGATGGCTCTGGCTTTTGTGTGTGTCCATGACATCACTTCAGAAAGCGGTCACATGACCGCCACCCATCCCCAAACCAAGCATTTTCCCCCAACTTGCCAGGTACGTCAACAGGGCCATTGGCGTCACAGGGACGGAATGGACGTGGTAGTGGCCATTGCGTGACCAATTTGTCGCCGGTTTGGCTGCCAGGAGCCATTCTCCCGTACTGCTCCGCCACCGGACACTCAACCACCGGCGTTCGCCAATATGGTAAGTTAACTTAGGGGGTTTTAGCGGTTAGGGTAGGGAGTTAAGGATATGGGTTTTAGGGTAGGGTTAAGGTTTTTAGGGTAGGAGTACTAGGGTAGGGGTTAAGGGTTTTAGGGTAGGGGGGGTAGTGTTTGTTTAGAGGTAAATATTAGGGGTTCTAAGGTAGCTTTAGTATTAGGGGTAAGATTAGGGGTTAACGGTATGGGTTTAGGGTAGGGGGGTTAGCTTTAGTATTAGGGGTTAAGATTAGGAGGGTTTAGGGTAAGGGGTTAAGGTTTTAGATAAAGGGTGTAGCTTGAGTTTTTATTTATTTGAGGGTTAATATAGGGGATTTGGGCAAGGTTAGAAATTAAACTCGGGGCAGAAAAGTGTCCCTGCGGTGAAGTGAGTGGTAGCTAAACGCTGGCTGCAAAATGGCCATGACCAATGTCCTAGACATCCCAGAGCCCTTACGTACCAGATGCATAATAGGAGCACATAAAGGTATTAGGGTTTCGCCTGTTACACAACCTCCAGGAAGCCAAGTGAAAAAGGATTGTATAAACTATAAGCAACGATGAGCTTACCCGTTTTCATTTCCAAGCTGGTACTCTGGATTCTCTGCACTTCTGATCAGTCCGGTGACGGTCACCGTGTAAGTGTGTCCCAAAGCGGGAGGGGATGATACACAAGGTGTGTGTGTGTTACAAGCGGCCGTGTGCCCATCCAGAAGACCTGGCCACTGCATTGTACTGCAACTGCTCCCTCACTCTCGCTCCATGTCCTGTCGCGCCATGAGAGCGGCTAGTTGAGCTGGCAGACACGTGCGTGGGGGGGCAGGGGAACTACAGGGGACCGAAAGAGCAGAGACAGAGCCAGAGTTAACTGGTGGGAATGGGGCGTATTTAAGTAATAATCCCCCTCAGAAAGGGCATCTGGCCAATAACGCCCTGGCTGAAGAGTGGAAGGCCGAGGCGAGCCGAGGTAACCCAGCCAGGGCATATTGGCCAGAGTAGTATCCTGTTTGGGGATTATTACTCATATAGGCTAAATGTTGGCTTATTTCATAAATAATGGACCACTTTTGTATGTTATATAGATTTTTTATTAAAATTAAAATGGTAAATACATTGAAACCACCCATATACGCTTACACTGCAGCTATCTAGAACACCACACAACTACCGCCTCCTTCTGTGTACCACACACACACACAAACTGCTTGCTACACAGCGCACACACACACCACAGCAGCTCACACACCAAACTGCTGCTACACACACACGCCACACAAAACAGCACACCACACACAACACAGCCTGCCCTACACACACACCACACACACTGGAGCTCTAGCACACAACACAACACCTCCTCTACAACAAAGCTCTACACACACAGCAGCAGCTCTATCACACACAGCAGCTCTACACACACACAAACTCTGTGCTACACCACAACATGCTACAACCCATAAACACTGCTACTATTGGACACACACACACTGGAGCTCTATATACACCACATCTGCTCTACACTCACACAAAACTGCTGCTGCACATACAACACACAAGACACACACACTGCAGCCACAATAAAAAATGCAGCACATTACTAAACTTTGCATACCCCCCACCCATCTCTACACACAACGACACCTCTACACCCCCCCCCCCAAAACACACACACACACAACACTGCACCTCTATAACAACACATACTCTTGTGCAGACTCTGCCCCCCCCAGATTGATAACGCATTTTGCAAGCTGCTGAAATTCAGGGCATTACTGATTGGATAATCCCCGGAAATTTAACCAATCGGAGAGCAGGGTTTTCAATAATGCCCAGATTTTTACTGCTTTAGCCTATAATCCATATTATAGGCTAGAGCAGTAAAACTCGGGCATTATTGAACTCCCTGCCCTGATTGGTTAAAATTCCGGGCATTATTCAATCAGTAATGCCCGGAAATTTAGCTGCTTGTAAAGTGCTGATTTCAATGTGATGATTTTCAGCCAATCAGCTTTCAGAAGAGCTGAACAGGGCAGGGGATTGGTCTAAAATTAGGAATAGCTCTGAAAAGGCCGGGATTGGTTTAAAAGTATCAGCCACGGGTTGACTCCTCCCCAGCTCCGTGAACTGAGAAAGATTCAGTTGAATTGGTGGGTGGGGTGGGGATAGAGACATCTGCCAAAGCAAGTGAGAGTCTGGTGCAGTGTTTCTTGGCTGTAGTTTTCTGTGTGTGTGTGTGTGTGTGTGTGTTGGTGTGTGTGTGTGTGTGTATATCAGTGTGTCAGCAGAGCAGCAGTAGTGTTTGAGTTCAGCAGCAGCTGTGTGTGTAATGTTGCTGTGATTTGTGTGTAGAGCATTTGTGTGTCTGTAGAGGTTCTTGGTGTGTTGTAGAGGATCGGTGTTGTGTGTGAGGTGTTGTGTTTGTGGTAGAGGTGCAGTGTTGTGTTGGTGTGTTGTGTGTAGTAGCAGTTTGTGTGTGGGTATGGTGTGTGTAGATCTGCTGTGTGGTGGTGTGTGTTGTCAGTTGTCAGCAGCAGACAGCATCAGCAGCAGTGTTTGAGTAGCAGCAGCTGTGTGTGTGCTGTGCGTGGTGTTGTATTTGTGTGTTGGTTGTAGCAGCATGTGTGTGTGTAGCAGCAGCAGTTTGTGTGTGTAGAGGTTCTGTGTTGGGTAGTTAGGTGTTGCTGTGTGTAGAGGATCTGTGTGTGTTGGTAGAGGTGCTGTGTTTGTGTTGTGTGTGTGTAGAGGAGTGGCTGTGGTGTGTGTGTGGGTTGTGTGGCTAGCCGGTTGTGTGTGTATTGCGTTATGTTGGGCTTTGTGTGTGAGTGGAGCTGCTGTGTGTGGGTGTGTGGGTGTGAGTAAGGGGTGTGGGGGGTGTGGGAAGCAATCGTTGGGGGGTGTTGTTTGTGTGTGTGTGTGTGTGTGTGGTTTGGGGTTACACGGGGGTGGCAGTGTGGTGGATATAGATAGCTGCAGTGTAGCGTACTATAGAGGTGGATTCATGTATTTACCATTTTATTTTAATAAAAAAATCTATATACACTTTACAACAAGTGTCTATTTTTCTGAAAAAGTCTACATTTAGCCTATAAGTAGTAATAATCCACTCAGAACAGGCTTTACGGCCAATAATGCCCTGGTTGGGTTAAGTCCTCGGCTTCGCCTCGGGCCTCACTCTTCCAGCCAGGGCATTATTGGCCCAGTAATGCCTGTTCTGAGGGGAATTATTACTTATAATAACAACAAAAAGTAATAAATTCAATTTCACTCTGAACTGAAATTCAAAGGGGAACAATGAGGGCAATGCATATGCTCTTATAAATATATTATCTATATGTGGGTGTCTATATGTATATAGCTATATACAGTAGAATAAAATAAAGGGTAGACATACAATGTATCTATTTTTGAAAATGTTCTTCCGACGTTCCGATACCCGGAAATCAAGTGGGAAATCCTATACTTCATTACACAGTGCATGGGGCCAGCATAACCTAAGACAGGGGTGCGCACAGTTTTTGGCGTGCGCCCCCCTGCCTGGGAGTCCTAGCATTCCCCCCCCCCCCTTTTCCGATACTTAGAGCTCAGCGTCACATGACGTGGCAGGACATGTGACATTACGCCTGCAGCCTCGTTTTCACGCTGTTCTTTGTTACGGTGGTCCCTCAGAGACTCTGTGGTCCCAGGAACCACCCCACCACAGAAAACCGCACCACACCTGTATTCTAATTAAAGGTGAGTTTACATTTAACGCTTTTCGTGCCTGTACCCATTATCCTTTTATGGCCGGCACATGGATCCGTTTCTACTTCATTTCCTATGATCCTGGGGGGAAGATTGAAGCTCCTGCGCCACGTGAGATGAGAGAATTGTAAAGCAGCATATGGTCTAATGTCATTTTAATTCACATGCACTGATTATATGCACTTCTCGTTATATGACCTTCTGATTATATGCACTTCTGATTATATGCACTTCTGTAATATGCATTTGATATATATGCACTTCGTATATATTTCTGTATTAATATGCATGACTTCTGAAATATGCACTTCTGATTATATGCACTTGATTAGCCACTTTTGTTCTCACGTTGCACATATTTGCACTTTACTGTTTGAGCGCGTCCCCACTTTCTTTCTATAAATAATCACCTGGCTATTAATAATATCACTATTCTTATATTAATATATTCGCTATCAATAAGACAATTTAACTCATGATTAATAATAACCGAAATAATGTTATAACACCCGGCTCTTTTCCCTTTGCTCTCCAGCTCCCTGTGCTCTGGTCAGTGTCACGTACACAAGGACCGTCCCACCAATGTGGCCTCTATCGATAGGGATACGAAGCGCGCGCGCGACGAGTATCACCGTAACAGCCAACTGCAACAGGAGGACTGGAGGCATCTTGCAATAGCACCAATACAAGCTGCGGCTAAGGGACCTGGATGTGTGGCAGTCATAATAACATTACAGTGGGGGCTTTTGGACCAGAGGGTAGCAACCCTTCCGCTCTCCAGTCTCCATGGACACAGGTAATACATACTACAGGAGTTGTAGCCCTCGCTCCCCACTGCTGGATGAAGCCTCCCCAATGATCTCCAGGTGCTGCGGTTACAGCCTCTCTCTTATTCCACGTCGCTCCCACACAGTGTCTATCCCATCCTCTCTCCAGCCCGTGTCTCCCCCACTGCTGGATGAAGCCTCCCCATGATCTCCCAAGTGCTGCGGTTACAGCCTTCTTTCTCCACGTCGCTCCCATGCCATCCTATCCTCCTCTTCACATCCACTCCCTCCAGCCTCGCCTGATCCCCACCGGATGACTGAAGTCCCCCAATGATCTCCCAGTTGCTGCGGTTACAGTCTTCTCCACATCGCTCTACTCAACATTGTCTCATCCATACTCCCATACCTTCCTTGTTTTGGGCGTCTCGGTTCTTTTAATCTCTCTTTGAATCCAGTTGAGTACCATTTTTGTCCCACAATGGTAATTTCTTCTTGCGATATGTCCGGCCACCGCCATTTTAATTCTTCCCTTCTTGATGATGTCACAGACTTTTGTTGCTCTCAAACCAATTCATTCTTCATCTTTAGGTAATACCCGAATAATGTTACAAACGGCTTCTTCACTATTGGGGTTACTATATGGGTTGAGGGAGCATTCTAGTCAACCACCCTGGTGCTGGTGTTGCCAATCACCAGGCAGGGGTTAGCCCCGCCCTTTTCTTGCCCAGAGACAAGAGAAATGAGCAGGAGGATTCTAGGACAGTCAGAGACAGTTGGAGGGGAGTGCGTGACAGTTGGAAACAGTGCGTGACAGTTGGAACAGTGCGTGACAGTTTGAGGCAGTGTGTGGTATGGTGAGACAGTGAGTGACAGTTGGAGTGGCAGTGCGTGAGTGGTAACAGTGCGTGAAGTTGTGAGACAGCTGGTGAGTGCGTGAGCAGAGAGGCTGAGAGCAGAGATCAAGCTAGGAACCTACGCAGTGAGGATGTAGGGTAAGATAGAAGGCATTGTTATTGTTTTGCAGTACAGGGAAGTGTCCCTTGTAGTGGTAGGCCCTCAGTATATGGAGTGAATCAGAACAGGAAGTGTCCATAACAAGGCATTAGGAAAGGAGTTAAATAAAAACATGTTATCCCAAGATGGCTGCCCCGCATACAGCCCCAAGACTGATCTGAATCAAGTCCCTTCAGGGGTTACTGCCCTGGTCATACTTCTTACTAATGTACTGTGCTGTGGGCAGCAGGTGAAAGTGATGGAGCACAGTGTTAGAAAGCAGCATCACCCCATGTTGCCTGGTGCAATAGCTTTGGGTACATAGAGAGAAAAAGGACCCCCCAGCTGGGACCTTGGAAAGAGAGGATTGAAGAAAGTTATTAAGAACAAGTTTATTAATTCCCTGTGTTAAACTGCAACCAGTTTCAAGTATCAAAAGATTGTGCCTCCTCAGCACTGCAAGTATACAGCGGAGGAGGAAGTGTAACCATAAAGATATGCCAGTAAGGAATTAAGTTAATAGTGTACATAGAATAGAGTAGACTTCATTTGATAACAGTTTGGTTATTAATGATAGGTAGGTGCCCCAGGTATACAGGAAAGCACAGTACCCCTACTAGAGAGACAACACTCAGGATCCCCTGAACAGGATGTCTGGGTAAATAAAGTTTCATGTAGAAATTTATGTGACAACTGCTCAATGCTCAATCACAGTAATAATGGAAAATGGACTCAGGCTAATAAATATAACCATCTCTGTGGGGCCCAATGATCCCTGAGGTAGGGGCAAGTAGTAAAACCCCATGACACCTCCAATTGGGATGGTCCCCCTCCAAAGGCTTAGGAAAGTACTCACATATATCGCTGATCCAAATTCCTGAAAAGTGTGCGCCGAGTAATGCAGATGCTGTAGGAGAAAGGGGAGAACTGGGCGCACAATCCAATGAAGTGGGTCCCAGGATGACAAAAATATTTATTGATAAAACAACATCCAACAAAGGAGAGAGCAACCTCCTACGCTTTCGTGTACGTGTTGTACACTTATCAAGGAGTAACTCCCCTTTCTTCTACAGTAAAATAACGTTTCACCAGTTAGTGACTTAGAGATAAAGAGTTATAGATATTCCTGGTAACGGTAGACAGGAGGGAAGATAGATAAATTAGGAGACATCCCTGGTAGCGTAGGACAGGAGGTAGGACGGACATATCGTTGTTGACATCCCTGGTAGCTAGGACAGGAGGTAGGACGGACACATATCGCTTGTGACACTCGCGTAACTAGGTGACAGGAGGTAGGACGGACATATCGTTGTGACATCACTGGTAATCAGGACAGGACGGAGGTAGGACGGACATATTCGTCTTGTGACATCCTCGGTAGCTAGGACAGGAGTGTAGGACGGACATATCGCTTGTGACATCACTGGTACGGTAACTAGACGGAGGGGTAGGACGGACATATCGCTTGGTGAATCATCCTGGTAACTAGGACAGGAGGTAGGACGGACATATACGCTTGTGACTCCCTGGTAGCTAGGAAGAGGTAGTGACGGACATATCGCGTGACATATGGTAGCTGGACAGGAGGTAGGACGGATATATCGCTTGTGAATCAAGGTAACTAAGAAAGGAAGTAGGGACGACATATAGTGGGAATTAGTGACATATCGGTAACTAAGACGGAAGTGCGGCTTACTGGCATCACTGTAACTATGACAGGAGGGTAGATGGATAAATAGGTGAAGACATCCCTGTTATTAGTACAGGGGGTAGAGCAAAACCATATCGTTTGCGACATCCCTGGTAACTGGGACAGGAGGTGTTATAGACCACAAGATATATTCAATCCTGGTAACAAGGACAAGAATAGGGGAATACAAGTTGATAGAGATGGTATAAAGAGTTACAGTTAGAGTAGTTAATAGGAGGTACAGAAATACGAGTAGTTAATTAAAAGGTACCAGTGATGTCACAAGCGATATGTCCGTCCTACCTCCTGTCCTAGTTACCAGTGATGTCACAAGCGATATGTCCGTCCTACCTCCTGTCCTAGCTACCAGGGATGTCACAAGCGATATGTCCGTCCTACCTCCTGTCCTAGCTACCAGGGATGTCTCCTAATATTTATCTATCTTCCCTCCTGTCTACCGTTACCAGGAATATCTATAACTCTTTATCTCTAAGTCACTAACTGGTGAAACGTTATTTTACTGTAGAAGAAAGGGGAGTTACTCCTTGATAAAGTGTACAACCGTACACGAAACGCGTAGGAGGTTGCTCTCCTCCGTTTGTTGGATGTTGTTTTATCAATAAATATTTTTGTTCATCCTGGGACCCACTTCATTGGATTGTGCGCCAGTTCTCCCCTTTCTCCTACAGCAGTCTGCATTTACTCGGCTGCACATCTTTCAGGAATTTGGATCAGCGATATATGTGAGTACTTTCCTAAGCCTTTGGAGGGGGACCATCCCAATTGGAGGTGTCATGGGGTTTTACTACTTGCCCCTACCTCAGGGATCATTTGGCCCCACAGAGATGGTTATATCTTATTAGCCTGAGTCCATTTTCCATTATTACTGTGATTGAGCATTTGAGCGCAGTTGTCACTATAAATTCTACATGAAACTTTATTTTACCCCAGACATCCCTGTTCAGGGGATCCTGAGTGTTGTGTCTCTCTAGTAGGGGTACTGTGCTTTCCTGTATACCTGGGGCACCTACCTATCATTAATAACCAAACTGTTATCAAATGAAGTCTACTCTATTCTATGTACACTATTAACTATATTCCTTACTGGCATATCTTTATGGTTACAACTTCCTCCTCCGCTGTATACTTGCAGTGCTGAGGAGGCACAATACTTTTGATACTTGAAACTGGTTGCAGTTTAACACAGGGAATTAATAAACTTGTTCTTAATAACTTTCTTCAATCCTCTCTTTCCAAGGTCCCAGCTGGGGGGTCCTTTTTCTCTCTATGTACCCAAAGCTATTGCACACAGGCAACATGGGGTGATGCTGCTTTCTAACACTGTGCTCCATCACTTTCACCTGCTGCCCACAGCACAGTACATTAGTAAGAAGTATGACCAGGGCAGTAACCCCTGAAGGGACTTGATTCAGATCAGTCTTGGGGCTGTATGCGGGGCAGCCATCTTGGGATAACATGTTTTTATTTAACTCCTTTCCTAATGCCTTGTTTATGGACACTTCCTTGTTCTGATTCACCTCCATATACTGAGGGCCTACCTACAAGGGACACTTCCCTGTACTGCAAAACAATAACAATGACTTCTATCTTACCCTAACTCCTCACTGCGTAGGTTCCTAGCTTGATCTCTGCTCTCAGCCTCTCTGTCTCACGCACTGTCACACACTGTCTCCAACTTTCACGCACTGTTACCAACTCACGCACTGCCTCCAACTGTCACGCACTGCCTCCAACTGTCACACACTGCCTCTAACTGTCACGCACTGTTTCCAACTGTCACGCACTGTTTCCAACTGTCACGCACTGCCTCCAACTGTCTCTGACTGTCCTAGAATCCTCCTGCTCATTTCTCTTGTCTCTGGGCAAGAAAAGGGGCGGGGCTAAGCTCCTGCCTGGTGATTGGCAGAACACCAGCACCAGGGTGGTTGACTAGAATGCTCCCTCAACCCTATATAGTAACCCCAATAGTGAAGAAGCCGGTTTGTAACATTATTCGGGTATTACCTAAAGAGATGAAGAATGAATTGGTTTGAGAGCAAACAAAAGTCTGTGACATCATCAGAAGGGGGAAGAAATTAAAATGGCGGTGGGCCGGACATATCGCAAGAAGAAATTACCATTGTGGGACAAAAATGGTACTCAACTGGATTCAAAGAGAGATTAAAAGACCGAGACGCCCAAAACTAGGATGGGAGGATGGGATGAGACAATGTGTGGGAGCGATGTGGAGAAGAGAGGCTGTAACCGCAGCACCTGGGAGATCATTGGGGAGGCTTCATCCAGGAGTGGGGAGACACGGGCTGGAGAGGATGGGATGAGACAATGTGTGGGAGCGACGTGGAGAAGAGAGGCTGTAACCGCAGCACTTGGGAGATCATTGGGGAGGCTTCATCCAGCAGTGGGGAGACACGGGCTGGAGAGGATGGGATGAGACAATGTGTGGGAGCGACGTGGATAAGAGAGGCTGTAACCGCAGCACCTGGGAGATCATTGGGGAGGCTTCATCCAGCAGTGGGGAGACGAGGGCTGACATACTCCTGTAGTATGTATTACCTGTGTCCATGGAGACTGGAGAGCGGGAAGGGTTGCTACACCTCTGGTCCAAAGCCACCACTGTAATGTTATATGACTGTCCACACTCCAGGTCCCTTAGCCAGCAGCTTGTATTGGTGCTATTGCAAGATGCCTCCAGGCCTCCTGTTGCAGTGGCTGTTACGTGATACTCGTCCGCGCCCGCGCTCTGTATCCACGCGATAGAGGCCACATTGGTGGGACAGTCCCTTGTGTACGTGACACTGACCAGAGCACAGGGAGCTGGAGAGCAAAGGGAAAAGAAGCCGGGTTATAACATTATTCGGTTATTATTAATCATGAGTAAATTGTCTTATTGATAGCAATAATATTAATATAAGAATAGTGATATTATTAATAGCCAGCTGATTATTTATAGAAAGAAACGTGGGGAGCGCTCAAACAGTAAAGTGCAAAATATGTGCAAAGTGAGAACAAAGTGGCTAATCAGAAGTGCATATATTCAAGTGACATGTGAATAAAAATGACATTAGACCATAAGCTGCTTTACAGTTCTCTCTCACGTGGCTGCAGGGAGCTTCAATCTTCCCCCCAGGATCATAGGAAATAGAAGACGACTCTGCCACAGAGTCTCTGAGGGACCACCGCACCACAGAAACCCGCACCACGCCTGTATTCTAAGCGTTAAATGTGAGTTTACATTTTAAAGCTTTTGTGTCTGTACCCATTATCCTTTTATGGCCGGCACATTGGATCCGTTTCTCTTCTATTTCCTATGATCCTGGGGGGAAGATTGAAGCTCCCTGCAGCCACGTGAGAGAGAATTGTAAAGCAGCATATGGTCTAATGTCATTTTTATTCACACGTCACTTGAATATATGCACTTCTGATTATATGCACTTCTGATTATATGCACTTCTGATTAGCCACTTTGTTCTCACTTTGCACTTTACTGTTTCAGCGCTCCCCACGTTTCTTTCTATAAATAACCACCAATACAATTTAGAGGTACATTCTTTTCTTTTTTGAGCAGCTATTTATTAAGACTTTAATATCATTTAATCACATTTTCACAAGCACCGAGTAAATTTTTTCCGTTTCACCTAGCTTTATATTTATAACAACATTAGGAGTAATGATATAAAGAATAACAATTACAGCATTATTCGCTATAATAATTGTCATGGAACAAGAACTGTATTTCTGATTCACCCCCCTCTTTCCTTTGCAGCTTCTGCCTGTCAGTTCTTATTTTCAGCTGCATGGAGTTTGCACACACATACTGTGCCTGTGTGATATGCAACAATGTTGCATTTCTTGCCTCTGGGCATGTAATCAGTGAACTGTTACTGCAGCCTCTGAGATCCTCCAAGTTAATGGGCTTTCCCATTTTCCCCCCTGTCCTTGCTGACAGTTATAGTGCAGTCTCACTTCACTTTTAGTGTGACCCTTGCCCCTCACTTCCCTTTCCACCATCACCTCTGGATGAGTGAGTACCCTCCTGTAACTGCTGTACTGGTAGGATTACCCTTTTCACCTGTCCTTAACTACAAGGCACCCACAGAGAGACACTATTTAAATATCAACATCTCTACACAAGTGCCTGCCTTTTACCCTGCTTTCCCTCAAAAAAGTGAAGAAAAGATATAGACCTTCTTGTGCTTTGAAAAGAGGGCCGAGTTGAAGCTATATGGGCTAAATCATCTTACATATGACCCTGGCCTCCAGAATAGTGAAAAGGATACCATGGGCCTTACAGACACTTACAAGAGCTGCTACTCTAGACTTTATGGTAACACAAAGCAGCCTTTCAAACAGCAGCAGCTTTACACGGCCAGACAGGGCAGCAAGCTTTATACAGCAAACTGCACGCAGCCTGCAGCCTTTCAGATAAGCAAGCAGATTCACACTGGACACAGCCAGCATCAACCCTGCACACAAGGCAGCAGCCTTGCAGACAGACAGTGCTTCTTACACAAAACCTGATTGCCTTTCTCTGTCTGAGTTAACCCTCTGCACAGCTCCATAGTGAGGGATTACCATCTCACCTTACCCTGCGCACGTCCCCACGGCTAACGCCATCAAGGGCCACGCTATCGGACACCCGCCAGGACACGGGTCAGAGCCACCGGACACCTGTGTGTACAGCTACCCCTACGCTGCACGCTGCAGGACACCGCTCGTCATCATCTGAGACAAACACCCATCGCTGACACAGGTAAAAGACCGCACGCCACACGCACTGGCTTAAGGCCTACACACACCTACAGCATGGCAGAACTCAGAGCCTCACCAGATATCACGCAGGAGAGTGATCACTCAGACACAGAGACCGCTGCGCAACTGCAACAGGCGCAGGCAGAGGCAAGGCCCAAACGGACAGTCACACTGACACAAAAGGCCCGCGAAAAATATGTGACTGACATTGAAGCGCACCGCGCTAAATTAGAGTTGGCCTGGAAAACAACCACACTGGGAATACGCAATGTTACTAGTGTTGGCAATTATGCGCAACAGCTCGAGCAGGCAATAACACAATTAAGGACTGATTACTCGCGTTATCAAGAGCTGTCAGAGGCATACATTACTTACCTGACCAGGGCCAACACCAGCGAAAGCCTACAAGAAAGAGACTTACAGATTAACATTGACCTGACACGAGACAGCCGCGTGCGAACCACTATCACGGAGGCTGAGAGTAGGAGAAAGGACCTTTTGCTGGAAACCGCATCACAGCGCTCCAGCGCATCCAGGCACTCATCAAGGTCAGCAAGATCAACGCAATCTCACACGTCAAGCGCAAGCGCAAACGCCACCAAGGCGCGAGCCACCGCAGAGGCCGCACGTGCCAGGGCCGCATACGCTCAGAAAGAGGCAGTCATGAAACTAGAAAGGGCCCGCTTAGAAGAGGAGGAGCAGACAGCCACTGCCACCGCCGCTGCAGCCACTGCCACCGCTGCACGGAAAAAGGCAGAGGTGGACGTCAACCTAGAGGCCCTAAATCAAGAGAAGGAAGCCGCCGCCGCCATAGCCCAAGCTGAAGTCCTAGAAGCAGCCGCGAGACAGGACGGCGGGGAGCAACCGTACAGACGGATAACCTCAGAGGATCCAACCCAACGCACTGAAGACTACGTAAGGAGCCTCTTCAGTGTAAACACCAGCGCGCCATCTCAATACGGAGGCAGTGACTCCACAGACACCGAAGACTTGCTAGGTCCACGAGGAGAAGACGCTGTTCCTTCAGTGGAACATGCTGCCTGGGATAGCCACAGCCGCAACAGTGATTCACACACCAGCACGCACACGGATGCACTACAACGGGCTCGCCATCCAGGTACACCCACACAGGAAAACACAGCCCCTCGCACCGACCAGCAGTCATCACGCGTCCACGCCAAGGAAGAGGCGACCGCACGGACCCCCGAAGCAACAACCTCAGAACGCGACCAACACGCCGAGGCCTCAGGCCTGACAGACATAGCCAAGTACATGATCCGGCGTGACCTGGTGCAGGCAGGACTCATCAGCTTCGACGACCGCCCTGAGAACTACCGGACGTGGAAGTTCACGTTCAAAAATGCAATCAACAGCTTGGACTTCTCAGCGAGGGAAGAGCTTAACCTGCTATTCAAGTTCCTGGGGAACGAATCCAGGGAGCACGCGAAGAGACTTCGGGTGGCAAACGCGAACCAACCCCAAGTAGGTCTTGACCTTGTGTGGGAAAGGCTAGAAGAGTACTACGGTATCCCCGAAGCAGTCGAGGATTCGCTCTTCAAAAGAGTCGACAGCTTCCCCAAGATCACAACTAAAGATTACTCAAAGTTACGAGAGCTCGGGGACCTGCTGCAAGAGCTGGAGTTTGCAAGGAAAGACCATTCCTTAACAGGTCTCAACGTCTTGGACTCAGCTCGTGGAGTGAGACCCATCCTGGAGAAGCTACCCTACAACCTCCAAGAAAGATGGATCTCACAAGGCTCCAGATACAAAAGGGAGAAGCAAGTCGCCTTCCCCCCATTCTCATTCTTCTTGAGCTTCATCCGCGAAGTAGCAAGGACAAGGAACGATCACAGTTTCATCTTAGGCGCGCAAACCACACACAGGGCAAGCAGCCTGAGGACTGAGAGACCAGTGGCGAGATACGGTAACACCCAAAGACCCATCTCGGTCCACAGGACGAAAGTGCCTCCCACGACCCAAACTACTCCCGATCAGTCGGTCCTGGGGAGACGAGGAACCAAGGGTCCTTAACAAATAATGCCCTATACACAAAAGGCCGCATCCGCTTAACAAGTGTGTCGGATTTAGAATGAAACCCATAGAGGAGCGAAAGAACTTACTCAGGGAATGGGGAGCTTGTTTCAAATGTTGTGCTTCCACAACTCATTTATTCAAGGACTGCAAAGAAGCTATGAAATGCACAGAGTGCGATAGCGACAGGCACATAGCCGCTTTACACCCGGAAGCTATGAAGCTCAAAGCAAGCAAGGCCCCTAACCCTCCTGACGAAGTACTTGGTACGAAACGCGTAGAGGTCACGACAGGTCATCCTGCGCGTGTATGCTGGTAAGCTGAGACGGAGCCTGCAGGAGACAGCAGCGGTTTTATCCATCTCCGCGGTGCCGAGATCCGGATCCTGTGCAGACACCGCGAGTCTGCTGACTGTCTCAGTGTGAGTGTCCGTTTCCCCTTGCCAGTGCCCAACCCTATGGCGGTTTCTATACAAATCTGTTGATAGGTTGTTTTCATGTTTGTTTTTTTCTTTCATGTTTTTTATATAAATTTTACTGTATTTGTATACTGTGCAGCTTAGGGTTTAGTCACCATTAGTTCTCCTTGGTAGTACTTAGCCGTCCAGCTGCACAGCTGTATTTTTAATAAATTACCTTCCACTAATCCCTGGTGCGCATTTGTGCATTTTTTATTATCTTGTATTTCAGGGTGCCTTCCGGTTCACCTAGGTTTGAGAGTTCCTGGGGAGACGCTTTATGTACATGCTGCAAAGGGATTATCCACACCATCACACAGCACGAGCGCTGAATATCCTGTTTTTTCTACCTTCAAGGCCCCTAACCCTTCGACAAAGCAGGGCGGGGAGGAAGAAGTGGGAGATGCACCCCCCACGACGTCGGTAGCGTCCAAATGCACAGAGGTATGTGGAGAAGGAAACGACGGTAGATCTTGCTCTAAAATATGTCTGGTAGCAGTGCACCCAGAGGGACAACCCCAAAGAGCTAAAAGGATGTATGCAATCATCGACGACCAGAGCAACCGATCGCTGGTCAGGTCAGAATTCTTCGACATGTTTAACAAACAAGACAGCGCTTCTCCTTACACTCTCAGAACGTGCGGAGGGCGAATGGAGACTACAGGGAGAAGAGTGAATGGCTACACCATATGCTCAATAGACGGCAAAGTGAACATGTCCCTTCCCACACTCATCGAGTGCAACCACATGGCTACAAACAGGGACGAGATTCCCACACCAGACGTGGCACGTCATTACCCGCACCTCAGAGGAATAGCCAACTACATCCTGCCGGTAGAACAAGGCACCAAGATCTTACTGCTGCTCGGTAGGGACATCATGAGGGTGCATAAAGTCCGTAAACAACATAACGGAAACCCACAAAGCGCCATGCGCCCAAAGACTTGACTTAGGATGGGTGATAGTGGGTAACGCGTGCACTGACAAAGAGCATGGACAAGACTATGTTGACGCCCGCAGAACGGTGGTAACAGAATGTGTACACACATATCTCTCTGAACCATGTCTTGGCCATCTCCAAGTGACAGAAGGGCCAAGTGAAGAGAAAAGACAAGGTCATACCACTGAGGTCAACAAAAATATCCTTGCATCGGGGGGATGTGATAATGGCTTAGGTAGCTTAGCGGTTTAGATAACCAAGGATGACGAGTCGATTCCACTGAAGGAAGAAAGTAACCTCCCAAAGGTGACCGACAAAGGGATCGTCCAAAAGACAAACAAGCGGACGATCCTCTCGCGAGCAATGGCACGGCTAGGACGTACAGTCGTTCCTCTCCACAGAGTATCCAGCGATAAAGCAGCCAGCTGTCACGGCTGGCATAACCGCAAAAGATTGCGCCCTACAGGTGAAGCCACAGTGTCAAAAAGACTGTCCTCTCACACGTCTAAAAAAGACAATCACAGAGACATCTCATAAAGGGATTTACTAGGGCAAAAGAGACTGTTTTTCGTCATGTCCAAGGAGGGAACAACCTCCCGAGGGCAGTCAACAAAGAGATACAAAGGCGTATCACCAAAATACGTGGAAATGTTCTCTTGCAAGAGGAATGCACCAATGACTTAGGGTGCACAGCATTCCAGACCACAAAGGACGACGACAAGCAAACACCATTGATGGGAGATGGAGAATTCCTGATGTCAACGGTCAAGGAGCTCGTCAGAAACGGACCTGGCAGTTGGGCGAACCCGCTACCATTCCGTTCACCAAGAAGGCGCTTCCCAAACAATGGAGAACATGCCATCTCTAGGTTCACTTCGCACCTCTGCGACCTACAAAGGGAACCAGAGACCAAAAACAACTTTGTGGCCTTCATGCAGAAGATATTCTTTACCGGCCACGCAAAGCCGGCACCTCTAATGAAGGAAGGTGAAGAATGCTGGTACCTCCAATCATCTGGGGCCTACCACCTTCAGGAACCCGATCAAATCCGGGTAGTGTTCAGCCCCAGCGCTCAACTCCAGGGAGTCTCCCTGAACGAAGGCCTCTTACTGGACTAGACTCGACAACCAGTCTTCCAGGAGTGTTGTTCCGCTTCCGCAAGGAGCCAAAAACCATCTCCTTCTGCCAAACGTCAGGTGACAGAGCGACAGGCTACCACGACTGGCATACCTACAAGGGGATGCACTCTGTGGGTAAAACTACAGAGACAAAAAGACTGTTCTCTCACAAGGCTAAAAGGAAACAGTGCCAGAGACTTTTACACAAAGACATTGTGGTGCAACCAGCAAACCTGGAGCTGTGCATCCACCCTGCATCCTTTGCCAAAGAACCTTGGCCAAGGGACCTTGATACCAGTGATACCAGCCGGTGTCACATCGCTATGTGGACATGGACTCTTGCATTGTTTGAGAATGTGATGTTATTTTTGTTATGCATTGCACATATGTTCCACATATTCAAGTTATATAGTGGTATCCCCAGATACCAGATGGGGTGTGTCATGGAACAAGAACTGTATTTCTGATTCACTTCCCTCTTTCCTTTGCAGCTTCTGCCTGTCAATTCTTATTTTCAGCTGCATGGAGTTTGCACACACATACTGTGCCTGGGTGATATGCAACAATGTTGCATTTCTTGCCTCTGGGCATGTAATCAGTGAACTGCTACTGCAGCCTCTGAGATCCTCCAAGTTAATGGGCTTTCCCATTTTCCCCCCTGTCCTTGCTGACAGTTAGTGCAGTCTCACTTCACTTTTAGTGTGACCCTTGCCCCTCACTTCCCTTTCCACATCAACTCTGGATGAGTGAGTACCCTCCTGTAACTGCTGTACTGGTAGGATTACCCTTTTCACCTGTCCTTAACTACAAGGCACCCACAGAGAGACACTATTTAAACATCAACATCTCTACACAAGTGCCTGTCTTTTACCCGGCTTTCCCTCAATAAAGTGAAGAAAAGATACAGACCTTGTTGTGCTTTGAAAAGAGGGCAGAGTTGAAGCTATATGGGCTAAATCATCTTACATATGACCCTGGCCTCCAGAATAATAATATTAACAACAGCATTAAAGAGTCATATTAATAACAATAATTATATTCAAATAAAATAGGAATCATATTAATAAAACAGGTAGTAATACTATAAGTACTAGTAACAAGAATGGTAATAGTAATGAAACCATTATTAATAGCAGTGAAATAAATAATAATGCTAATATAGTGATAGCAACATTTAATAATGACAATACCATTAATAATATATTGAATACAGTTATATTTTGATTATTCAAAATAATACCACAATGTTATTATTCTTGCCTGAGATATAGAATAACGTTTAGAAGCCCTATGTTATTATAAGGGTGTTACATACCACACGCAGCCGTTACCTGCATGGACGCTGATAGGAGAAGTGGGGTCACTAGAACAGGTCAGTCCTAACGCAGACACCTGCACGCTGTACATCTGTCCGCACGGGAGGTCACTTATCTGACACATGGTGCTGGCAGTCAGGCAGGTGTAGTTGAGGCCTGTCGGTCCCACAGCTTTTACCACGTATGAGTCTGCGTTACCCGCCGGGTCCCACGTGACTGTCAGTGCCGTCTCATTGCAACTCATCGTGACCAAGACATTGGATGAAGAACACGGAGCTATACGGGGAAGGAAAGAGATGCTGAGCAGTGTTCGGCCATAAGGCGCCTTCCAGCCCATTGTCTTATCAGCTGATTACACCGATAACAATACAAACCTTCTCATGCCACCAGAGACTGAACCTTTAACCATTTGATGGCCTCTGGCTTTGGTGTTCATGACATCACTTCAGAAAGCGGTCACATGACCGCCACCTCCTCCAAACACAAGCATTTTCCCCATAACTTGCCAGGTACGTCAACAGGGCCATTGGCGTCACAGGGACGGAATCGGACATGTGGTAGTGGCCATCTTGCCGTGACCAATTTGTCGCCGGCGTTTGGCTGCCAAGGAGCCATTCGCCGTAGCTGCTCCGCCACCGGACACTCAACCACCGGCCGTTTCGCCAATATGGTAAGTTAACTTAGGGGGTTTTAGCGGTTAGGGTAGGGAGTTAAGGATATGGGTTTTAGGGTAAGGGGTTAAGGTTTTTAGGGTAGGAGTATAGGGTAAGGGGTTAAGGTTTTTAGGGTAGGGGGTAGTGTTTGTATTAGAGGTAAATATTAGGGGGTTCTAAGGTAGCTTTAGTATTAGGGGTTAAGATTAAGGGGTTTAAGGTAATGGGTTTTAGGGTAGGGGGTAGCTTTAGTATTAGGGGTTAAGATTAGGAGGGTTTAGGGTAAGGGGTTAAGGTTTTTAGGATAAGGGGTAGCTTTAGTATTATGAGTTAATATTAGGGGATTTAGGGTAAGGTTAGAGAATTAACTCGGGCAGCAAAATGTCCCTGCGGTGAAGTGAGTGGTAGCTAAACGCTGGCGGCAAAATGGCCATGACCAAATGTCCTAGACCATCCCAGAGCCCATTACGTACCAGATGCATAATAGGAGCACTAAAGGTTATTAGGGTTTCGCCTGACTTTACACCCTTCAGGAAGCCAAGTGAAAAAGGATTGTATAAACTATAAGCAAACGATGAGCTTACCCGTTTTCATTTCCAAGCTGGTACTCTGGATTCCTCTGCACTTCTGATCCAGTCCTGTGACGGTCACCGTGTAAGTGTGTCCACAAAGCAGGGAGGGGATGATACACAAGGTGTTTGTGGTGTTACAAGCGGCCGTGTGCCCATCAGAAGACTTGGCCACTGCATTGTATGACACTGCTCCCTCACTCTCGCTCCATGTCACTGTCGCGCCATGAGAGCGGCAGTTGTAGCTGGCAGACACGGCGTGAGGGGGGCAGGGAACTACAGGGACCGAAAGAGCAGAGACAGAGCCAGAGGTTAACTGGTGGGAATGGGGCGTATTTAAGTAATAATCCCCTCAGAACAGGGCATTACTGGCCAATAACGCCCTGGCTGGAAGAGTTGAAGGCCCGAGGCGAAGCCGAGGTAACCCAGCCAGGGCATTATTGGCCAGTAATGCCCTGTTCTGAGGGGATTATTACTATTATAGGCTAAATGTTGGCTTATTTCATAAATAATGGACACTTTTGTATAGTTATATAGATTTTTTTATTAAAATAAAATGGTAAATACATGAAACCACCTCTATATACGCTTACACTGCAGCTATCTATAACCACACACTACCGCCTCCTCTGTGTACACACACACACACAAACTGCTGCTACACACGCGCACACACACACACAGCAGCTCACACACAAACTGCTGCTACACACACACGCACACAAAACAGCACACCACACACAACACAGTGCCTCTACACACACACACACACACACTGGAGCTCTAGACACACAACACAACACCTCCTCTACACAGCAGCTCTACACACACAGCAGCAGCTCTACACACACAGCAGCTCTACACACACACAAACTCTGCTGCTACACACACATGCTACACCCATAAACACTGCTACTGACACACACACACTGGAGCTCTATACACACATCTGCTCTACACTCACACAAACTGCTGCTGCACATACAACAGCACAACACACACACACTGCAGCCACAATAAAAAATGCAGCCACTTACTAAACTTTGCACTCCCCCCCCATCTCTACACACAACGCAGCACCTCTACCCCCCCCCCCCCCCAACACACACACACACACAACACTGCACCTCTATACACAACACACTTACTTCTTTGCAGACTCTTCTGCCCCCCCCAGATTGATAACTGCATTTTGCAAGCTGCTGAAATTCAGGGCATTACTGATTGGATAATCCCCGGAAATTTAACCAATCGGAGAGCAGGGTTTTCAATAATGCCCAGATTTTTACTGCTTTAGCCTATAATCCATATTATAGGCTAGAGCAGTAAAACTCTGGGCATTATTGAACTCCCTGCCCTCTGATTGGTTAAAATTCCGGGCATTATTCAATCAGTAATGCCCGGAAATTTAGCTGCTTGTAAAGTGCTGATTTCAATGTGATTATTTTCAGCCAATCAGCTTTCAGAAGAGCTGAGACAGGGCAGGGGATTGGTCTAAAATTAGGAATAGCTCTGAAACAGGGCAAGGGATTGGTTAAAAAGTATCAGCCACGGGTTGACTCCTCCCCCTTGCTCCGTGAACTGAGAAGATTCAGTTGAATTGGTGGGGTGGGGGATAGAGACAGTCTGCAAAGCAAGTGAGAGTCTGTGTGCAGTTTGTTTCTGGCTGTAGTTTCTGTGTGTGTGTGTGTGTGTGTGTGTGTGTGTGTGTGTGTGTGTGTATATCAGTGTGTCAGCAGCAGCAGTAGTGTTTGAGTTCAGCAGCAGCTGTGTGTGTAATGTGCTGTTGTATTTGTGTGTAGCAGCAGTTTGTGTGTAGAGGTTCTGTGTTGTGTGTAGAGGATCTGTGTTGTGTGTAGAGGTGTTGTGTTGTGTGTAGAGGTGCAGTGTTGTGTGTGTGTGTTGTGTGTAGTAGCAGTTTGTGTGTGTGTAGATCTGGTGTGTGTAGATCTGCTGTGTGGTGTGTGTGTGTCAGTGTCAGCAGCAGCAGCATCAGCAGCAGTGTTTGAGTAGCAGCAGCTGTGTGTGTGCTGTGCTGTTGTGTTGTATTTGTGTGTAGCAGCATTTTGTGTGTGTAGCAGCAGTTTGTGTGTGTAGAGGTTCTGTGTTGTGTGTAGAGGTGTTGCGTGTAGAGGATCTGTGTTGTGTGTAGAGGTGCTGTGTTGTGTTGTGTTGTGTGTAGAGGTGCTGTGTGTGTGTGTGGGTGTAGCAGCAGTTTGTGTGTGTAGATCTGCTGTGTTGTGTGTTGAGCTGAGCGGGGCTGTGGGTGTGGGTGTGTGTGGGTGGGTGTGTGTGTGTGTGTGTGGGGGTGTGTGGTGGTGTGTGGGTGTGTGTGGCGGTTGGTGGGTGGCAGTGGTGGATAAGATAGCTGCAGTGTAGCGTATATAGAGGTGGATTCATGTATTTAACCATTTATTTTAATAAAAAAATCTATATACTTACAAAAGTGTCTATTATTTCTGAAAAAGTCTACATTTAGCCTATAATAGAATAATCCACTCAGAACAGGGCTTTACTGGCCATAAGCACCTGGTTGGGTTAAAGTCCCTCGGCTTCGCCTCGGGCCTTCAACTCTTCCAGCCAGGGCATTATTGGCCAGTAATGCCCTGTTCTGAGGGGATTATTACTTAAATAACAACACAAAGTAATAAATCAATTTCACTCTGAACTGGAAATTCAAAGGGGAACAATGAGGGCAATGCATATGCTATTATAAATATATGTACTATATGTGGGTGTCTATATGTATATAGCTATATACAGTAGAATAAAATAAAGGTAGACATACAATGTATCTATTTTGAAAATGTTCTTCCGACGTTCCGATACCCGAAATCAAGTGGGAAATCCTATACTTCATTACCAGTGCATGGGGCCCAGCATAACCTAAACAGGGTGGCACCAGTTTTTGGCGTGCGCCCCCCTGCCTGGGAGTCCAGCATTCCCCCCCCCCCCCCTTTTCTCGATTAGAGCTCAGCGTCAAATGACGTTGCAGGACATGTGACATTACGCTGCAGCATCGTTTCACGCTGTTCTTTGTTACGGTGGTCCCTCAGAGACTCTGTGGTCCTCAGGAACCACCGCACCACAGAAAACCGCACCACACCTGTATTCTAAGCGTTAAATGTGAGTTTACATTTTAACGCTTTCGTGCCTGTACCCATTATCCTTTTATGGCCGGCACATTGGATCCGTTTCTCTTCTATTTCCTATGATCCTGGGGGGAAGATTGAAGCTCCCTGCAGCCACGTGAGAGAATTGTAAAGCAGCATATGGTCTAATGTCATTTTAATTCACATGTCACTTGATTATATGCACTTCTGATTATATGCACTTCTGATTATATGCACTTCTGATTATATGCACTTCTGTATATATGCACTTCTGATTATATGCACTTCTGTATATATGCACTTCTGATTATATGCACTTCTGAATATATGCACTTCTGATTATATGCACTTCTGATTAGCCACTTTGTTCTCACGTTGCACATATTTTGCACTTTACTGTTTGAGCGCTCCCCACTTTCTTTTACTAAAATAATCACCTGGTATTAATAAATCACTATTCTTATATAATACTTATTGCTATCAATAAGACAATTTATCATGATTAATATAACCGAATAATGTTATAACCCGGCTATTTTCCCTTGCTCTCCAGCTCCGCCTCTGGTCAGTGTCAGTACCAAGGACTGTCCCACCAATGTGGCCTCTATCGCGTGGATACATGAGCGAGGGCGCGGACGAGTATCACGTAACAGCCACTGCAACAGGAGCCTGGAGGCATCTTGCAATAGCACCAATACAAGCTGCTGGCTAAGGACCTGGAGTGGTGACAGTCAATATAACATTACAGTGGTGGCTTTTGGACCAGAGGTGTAGCAACCCTTCCCGCTCTCCAGTCTCCATGGACAGGTAACATACTACAGGAGTATGTCAGCCCTCGTCTCCCCACCGCTGGATGAAGCCTCCCCAATGATCTCCCAGGTGCTGCGGTACAGCCTCTCTTATCAGATCGCTCCACACATTGTCTCATCCCATCCTCTCCAGCCCGTGTCTCCCCACTGCTGGATGAAAGCCTCCCCAATGATCTCCCAAGTGCTGCGGTTACAGCCTCTCTTCTCCACGTCGCTCCCCACACATGTCTCATCCATCATCCCCGCCAGCCCGTGTCCCTCCCACTCCCGGATGAAGCCTCCCAATGATGCCCCAGGTGCTGCGGTTACAGCCTCTCTTCTCCACATCGCTCCACACACATTGTTCTCATCCCATCCTCCCATCCTAGTTTGGGCGTCTCGGTTTTTAATCTCTCTTTGAATCCAGTTGAGTACCATTTTTGTCCCACAATGTAATTTCTTCTTGCGATATGTCCGGCCCACGCCATTATTTTAATTCTTCCCCTTCTGATGATGTCACAGACTTTTGTTTGCTCTCAACCAATTCATTCTTCATCTCTTTAGGTAATACCCGAATAATGTTACAAACACGGCTTCTTCACTATTGGGGTTACTATATAGGGTTGAGGGAGCATCTAGTCAACCACCCTGGTGCTGGTGTTCTGCCAATCACCAGGCAGGAGGCTTAGCCCCGCCCCTTTTCTTGCCCAGAGACAGAGAAATGAGCAGGAGGATTCTAGGACAGTCAGAGACAGTTGGAGGCAGTGCGTGACAGTTGGAAACAGTGCGTGACAGTTGGAACAGTGAGTGTGACAGTTAGAGGCAGTGTGTGACAGTTGGAGGCAGTGCGTGACAGTTGGAGGCAGTGCGTGAGTTGTAAAAGTGCGTGAAAGTTGGAGACAGTGTGTGACAGTGCGTGAGACAGAGAGGCTGAGAGCAGAGATCAAGCTAGGAACCTAGCAGTGAGGAGTTAGGTAAGATGAAGTCATTGTTATTGTTTTGGCAGTACAGGGAAGTGTCCCTTGTAGGTAGGCCCTCAGTATATGGAGGTGAATCAGAAACAAGGAGAGTGTCCATAAACAAGGCATTGGAAAGGAGTTAAATAAAACATGTTATCCCAAGATGGTCTGCCCCGCATACAGCCCCAAGACTGATAGATCAGTCCTTCAGGGGTTACTGCCCTGGTCATACTTCTTACTAATGTACTGCTGTGGCGCAGCAGTGTGAAAGTGATTGGAGCACAGTGTTAGAAAGCAGCATCACCCCATGTTGCCTGTGTGCAATAGCTTTGGGTACATAGAGAGAAAAAGGACCCCCCAGCTGGGACCTTGGAAAGAGAGGATTGAAGAAAGTTATTAAGAACAAGTTTATTAATTCCCTGTGTTAAACTGCAACCAGTTTTCAAGTATCAAAAGTATTGTGCCTCCTCAGCACTGCAAGTATACAGCGAGGAGGAAGTTGTTGTAACCATAAAGATATGCCAGTAAGGAATATAGTTAATAGTGTACATAAATAGAGTAGACTTCATTTGATAACAGTTTGGTTATTAATGAAGGTAGGTGCCCAGGTATACAGGAAAGCACAGTACCCCTACTAGAGAGACACACACTCAGGATCCCCTGAACAGGATGTCTGGGGTAAATAAAGTTTCATGTAAATTTATAGTGACAACTGCGCTCACAATGCTCAATCACAGTAATAATGGAAAATGGACTCAGGCTAATAAGATACTAACCATCTCTGTGGGGCCAAATGATCCCTGAGGTAGGGGCAAGTAGTAAAACCCCATGACACCTCCAATTGGGATGGTCCCCCTCCAAAGGCTTAGGAAAGTACTCACATATACGCTGATCCAAATTCCTGAAAGATGTGCAGCCGAGTAATGCAGACTGCTGTAGGAGAAAGGGGAGAACTGGCGCACAATCCAATGAAGTGGTCCCAGGATGAACAAAAATATTTATTGATAAAACAACATCCAACAAACGGAGAGAGCAACCTCCTACGGTTTCGTGTACGGTTGTACACTTATCAAGGAGTAACTCCCCTTTCTTCTACAGTAAATAAACGTTTCAACAGTTAGTGACTTAGAGAAAGATTTATAGATATTCCTGGTAACGGTAGACAGGAGGGAAGATAGATAAATTAGGAAGACATCCCTGGTAGCTAGGACAGGAGGTAGGACGGACATATCGCTTGTGACATCCCTGGTAGCTAGGACAGGAGGTAGACGGACATATCGCTTGTGACCATCACTGGTAACTAGACAGGAGGTAGAGGACATATCGTTGTGACATCACGGTAACTAGGACAGGAGGTAGGACGGACATATCGCTTGTGACATCCCTGGTACTAGGACAGGAGTGTAGGACGGACAGATCGCTTGTTGTGGAATCACTGGTAATAGACAGGATGGTAGGACGGACATATGCTTGTGACATCCACTGCGTAACCTAGGACAGGAGGTAGGAAGGACAAGCGCTTGTGACATCCCTGGTAGCTAGGACAGGAGGTAGGACGGATATATCGCTTGTGACATCACTGGTAACTAAGACAGGAAGTAGGACGGACATATAGCTTGTGACATCACTGGTAACTAAGACAGGAAGTAGGACGGACATATAGCTTGTGACATCACTGGTAACTATGACAGGAGGGTAGATGGATAAATAGGTGAAGACATCCCTGGTTATTAGTACAGGGGGTAGAGCAAAACCATATCGTTTGCGACATCCCTGGTAACTGGGACAGGAGTGTGTATAGCCACTAAGATATATTCAATCCTGGTAACAAAGGACAAGAATAGGGTAATACAGTTTAGATAGAGATAGGTATTAAAGAGTACAGTTATAGAGTAGTTAATAGAGAGGTACAGAAATAGAGGTAGTTATTAAAAGGGGTACACATTGCAACCATAGTTAAAAGATGTACCAATACCCTAGATAGCGACAAAAGGCTGGGCGTACCTTCATTCAGGAATATTAAACAGTAACAGGCTAGTATGGAGTAGTACTAGAAACTGTGTATAACAGTCGGGACCAACAGATTAGGGTGAATAGGGAAAGCTCATGTTAATACCAAGCAGTGAACCTCCTCAAGAGTCCGACGAGGGGTGAGAGGAAGATATTTCTCCCTCCAGCAAAAGAAAGAGGTACATGAGGATTTTACCAAAGGGTTTCACTAAATGACCCTTGCACTATATGTTGTGTCACGTTGGATGTTGCGCTGGCCTTTCTGTTTCTGTTTGTACATTTGGCCACACTCAGTAGCACTGCTTTTTTACACTAATATATATGCTGTGTAACATGGTGAGTCAATTCTACCTGTCTTTCCCCCTGTTATGCGAGTCCCTAGTAAATTCAGGGCAGTATCAGGTTAAATTTGTGGGCTCCTGACCCCCTTGTGCTCCTCCTTTGATGGACAGGTGTGCGGTGATGACTCATGTCCTGTTTGTAGCCTATATGGGATAGGTACAGTCCAAGTTAGTTAGTCAGTCTTGCTCTGGAGAGAAAGGAGAAAGCATGAGCTGTCAGTCTCTCCCATTGCAAGGAGGAGCTGGCCCACCCCAGGCGCAGGCCTGGGGAGTATCAAGACTCATTACCCCTACTACCGGGGTAGGCACCCTCCAAAAGTCTGGGGCTTCAAAGACCTGACAGCACTGTAGGGGGAATTGTAGTGGCTGTATATCAGGATGCACAATAAAGATCTTTGTTCACTTTTCACCTGCCCGAGTGTCAGTTCCTGGGCAGAGTGGAGTACGTGTGCAGCGGTGGGAACTGATCTCCGGAATACCCTGGAACCCACTACAGCTGGAGGCGCTGAGTACCATGAGAAGAACTGCAACAACCAGAACCCAAAAGCCTGTCCTGTTCGCCCCATAACAACGCGGCAGCTCAAGGGTTCCTGCTCCAAACGGGTATGCACCCTGACACCCCATGTAGCAGTAGAATCTCCCAGAGAAGGGGGAAAACAGGGCTACCGCTGTATATATGATGTGAGGGTGGGTGTCGGGATTCTGGAGCTTGCTGGGTTATGCAGCTGTTGTTGTTTGGAGGTGTGGCCCCTCCTCCCCAGGGTTTAAAGCTCGCCCTGCCCCACTTTCCAATGAGCAGTTTTTATCATGATCCTGTGTATCACAGACCCAAGGTGGTTATTCTCCCTCACAGAGAGGCACATGAGGATTGTGCCAGGTAGTGTTAGGACCTGCACACTGGTCATGCCGTGACGTGGCTGCAGACTGGATATGCCGTGACGTGGCTGCAGACTGGTCATGCCGTGACGTGGCTGCAGGTATATACATACACGCCCAGAGAGGTAATACCAGTATACACATACACGCCCTGGGAGGTATTACCGGTATATACATACACGCCCAGAGAGGTAATACCGGTATACACATACACGTCCAGAGAGGTAATACCAGTATACACATACACACCCAGTGAGGTAATACCGGTATATACATACTCGCCCAGAGAGGTAATACCGGTATACACATACCCGCCCAGAGAGGTAATACCGGTATACACATACCCGCCCAGAGAGGTAATACCGGTATACACATGCACGCCTCAGAGAGGCAATAACGGTATATACATACACGCCCAGAGAGGTAATACCAGTATACACATACACGCCCAGAGCGACAATACAGCTATATACATACACGACCAGAGGTAATACCGGTATACACATACACGCCCAGAGCGGTAATACCGGTATACACATACACGTCCAGAGAGGTAATGCCGGTATACACATACATGTCCAGAGCGGTAATGCCGGTATACACATACACGTCCAGAGCGGTAATGCCGGTATACACACCCACGTCCAGAGAGGTAATACCGGTATACACACACACGCCCAGAGAGGTAATACCGGTATACACATACACACCCAGAGAGGTAATACCGGTATACACATACACGCCCAGAGAGGTAATACCGGTATACACATACACGCCCAGAGAGGTAATACCGGTATACACATACACACCCAGAGAGGTAACACCAGTATACACATACACGCCCAGAGAGGTAATACCGGTTGTCACGGTAGCTTACAGAGTTATAATATACACACCTCTCTTATTGTCCTGGAACCAGATTCCATATTCTCTGTCTCCCTTTGCAGCTCATGGGATTCATGTCTCCCTGGTTTAGCTGCCTGTTATTTTCCCTGTCCCAGCAGCTAGCTGCACGTGAAAAGGCAACATTATTGTTACATGTTGTTTACACCGCCCTAGTGAGTGTTGGTTGCCTGTAATCTCCTATTCTCCTAGCTGAGAGTGGGCTATTCCTACCCCCCTGTCCTTGCTGACAGTTAGTATAGTCTCACTTCACTTCTAGTGTGACCCTTGCCCCTCACTTCCTTTTCACCCTGGACTCTGAGTGAGTACCTGTCTGCTATTTGCCCCAGCAAGGCCTTTCTGTTTTACACATGCCATACCTTGATACACTGCACTTCAGACAGAGAAGCACTCTCTACCCACACTACATCTGCAAGTTCCTTTCTTCCTGTGATTTCCCCTCAATAAAACTAAGAAAGACAAAAGGACTTGTTGTGCTTTGGAAGAGGGAAGGCATGAGTTAAGCTTACTGGAATCATTCACACATCATTCGTGACCCTGGTTCCAGGAAACTTATCTCTGGGTTTAATCGAATAAGACATGCGGTATAATAAAGAAATGTTATTCCCACAAGATGGTGGACACACAATATATACAAATAACAGAAAATATATTAATCACTCACATGGGAAGGGGCCAAGATGAAGCAATCCGCAGACTGGCAATTCATCTAACAGGATACAGTTCAGGATACAACAGGAACAACCACAACCAACAACTTGAAATAGAGCTGACACTCTCTCTTATGGAGTTCTGCTCCTATTCCCTACCATTGGGGCTCAGGCATTGGAGAACAATTACCTGGGTCCAATTACCTTGTGCCAACTCACTTGGGAAGCAAGCTAGTACCTGCCCACAGGGGGTTGGCATTATTGTGGTCAGGGATCCATTTCCCTAGCCCCACTCTAAAAAGCTGGCGCCTCTAAGTCTGCCAAATGGGGATCTGGACAGGGAAATTCTGACTTTTAGTGTGACTTATAGCACCTTACTCAAGTACCCATGTCCTGCTCTTCTCTGCCCTAGAATACTTAATCACGGGCTGTGAGCCTTTCATTCATGGGTTTCCCTCAGACATCCTGACGCCCTGTGGCCATTAATATAATAGGGGGGGATCAGGAGAGTGGGGGGGTGGGAGAAGGGAGTCAGGAGAGTGGGGGGGTGAGGTAGTGGCGAAAGTGATGCCTCCTACAAGTGGGGTGAATTCCGCCGTGGATAATATCACCGCGCTCCGCACCGTCTGTACCTTGAAGGGGATCCGTCTGCAGCCGGCAGGCCACAGTCGCTGCTTTAGCGTGGCTCCGTGAAGATAAGGTCTATATAATATATATTAGTCCTCTGGTAAGATGTCTGATCTATATAGAAGGGTCTGAGCCCGACCCAGAAATCAGGCTGCGCGCCACGTGTGTATCTTTACTTAACAAAATAGCTAATGGGCAGATCTCCTTCTCTAAGGCCTGTACCTGAAGCAACCAACAAACTGGGGCAAGGGTAATCATTATCTGGGGCCTTGGGGGTTATTCTGGCCTAGTGGCAAGGGGCTACTGCTCCCCTGCACCCTCACTCACTAGCTCCCTGTCCAACTGCATAAGTCCAACTGTATCTCAAAAGCAACTGCGAGAATCCTTGAGCCCTATTGGCTGTCTGGGTCACCTGGGGCTTTCTCCTAGGCCTCATGGGAGTTTGTAGTCCCGTGGATGCTGCTGTGTAACATTGGGGCCGGCGTGCGCACATTGCACTGCATATGCGCGACTTTGAGTCCGCTGCAACTTCTTCCGCACTTCACTTTCTCATGCGAGATACGGTGCCCACGGTTGCAAACCATATGCGGCCCCCGGAGCCGGGTGCGCGCGCCCTCCGAGACTCAAAACGCTCCCTGCTCTGGCCCCCACCTTTGGAAACAGCCGGCGGGTCCGTCGCTGGGTCCGGCGGCACCCCGCGCGGAGGCAAAGAGGGGGGTCTCTGGTAGACAGAGGGGGACCGGGGCCACACCGGGATACAAAGCCTAAGGACGGCAAAACGGATACAATACACGCCAGAGAGGTAAACCGTATAACATACACGCCCAGAGAGGTATCACGGATACAACACACACAGAGAGGTTATACCGGTATACACATACACGCCCAGAGTAATACCTGATATACATACACTCCCAAGAGGGTAATACCGGTTATACACATACAACGCCCAGAGAGGTAATACCGGATATAACATACACGCCCAGAGAAGTAATACCGGTATACACATACCGCCACGAGAGGTAGATACCGGCTATACACATACACGCCCAGAGAGGTATACCGCTATACACATACACGCCACAGAGAGGGTAATAACGGTTAACACATACACGCCCCCAGGAGAGGTAAATACAGTATACACATACACGCCCAGAGAGGTAATACCGTTATACCACAACACGCCCAGAGAGGTAAAACCGGTATACACATACAAGCCCAGAGAGGTAATACCGGTATACACATACACGCCCAGAGAGGTCCATAGTAATACCGGATACACACACACGCCCAGAGAGGTAATCCGGTTACCACACACACGCCCAGAGAGGCAATATCGGAATACACATACACGCCCAAGAGAGGTAATACCGGTATACACATACACGCCCAGAGATGGTAATACCGGTTACACCTTACACACCCAGAGAGGTAATACGGTATACACATAGCGCCCAGAAAGGAAACTGGTTATACATACACGCCCAGAGGTAATACCGGTATACACACTACGCCCAGAGAGGTAATATACCGTATACACATACACGCCCAGAGAGGGTATAACGGTTATACACATACACGCCCGAGAGGTAATACCAGGTATACACATACAGCCCAGAGAGGTAATACCGGTATACACATACACGCCAGAGACTATCGTACTGTGACACGATCAAGCCAGATGGTATATACCTGTTACACATTACACACCCAGTGAGGTAATACCTGATACACATACACGCCCAGAGAGGTAATACCTGTATACACCTGCACACCCAGTGAGGGTAATACGGTATACACATACACACCCAGTGAGGTATACCTTATACACATACACCCCAGAGAGGTAATACCTGTATTACACATACACCACCCAGTGAGGTAATACCGTTAACAACACACCAGGGTAATACGATAACATCACGCCCAGAGACCCGGAATACCTTATACAATACACCCAGAGAGGTAATACGGTATACACATACACGCCCAGAGAGGTAATACCGGTATACACATACACGCCAGAACGGTAATACACGGTATACACAAACAGCCCCAGAGGGTAATACCGTTACACATACACCCCAGGGAGGTAATACCGGTATAATACATACCCGCCACCGAGAGGGTAATAACGGTATACACATACCCGCCCAGAGAGGATATACCGGTTATACATCACACGCCCATAGAGGTAATACCAGTATCCACATACAACGCCGGGAGGTATTACCGGTATACACATACACGCCCAAGGAGGTAATACCGGTATACACATACACGCGAGAGGTAATACCAGATACAACATACAAACCCCGTGAGGTAATAATATACATACCGCCCAGAGAGGTAATACGTAACACATACCCAGCCAGAGAGGACTACCGGTATATACATACACCGCCCCGAGAGGTACCCAGCAGAACGTGGTAATACCCGTATACACATACACGCCCATGGAAACAGCACAGAGGAGAGTATAGACAAATAGAGCGAGGATAATACCGGTATACATACACGCCAGAGGGTATACCGGTATACACATACACGTCCAGAGAGGTAATACCGTATACCATACACACCCAGTGAGGTTAATACCGGATTACAATACCCACCCAGAGAGGGTAATACCGGTATACACCATCCGACCCCAGAGAGACGGTATACCGGTATACACAACGCCCAGAGGCAATAACGGTATTACATACACGCAGAGAGGTAATACCAGTAGACACATCACGCCAGAGCGAAATACAAGCTATATACATACACGACCAGAGGGTAATACCGGTATACACATACACGCCCAGAGAGGTAATACCGTATACACTGCACAACCCAGTGAGGTAATACCGGTATAACACAATACACACCCAGTGAGGTATACCGTATACACATACAGCCAGAGAGGAGGGTAATACAGTAACACATACACGGCCAATGGAGGTAATACCGGTATACACATACACGCCCCAGAGAGGTAATTACAGGATACACATACACGCCAGAGAGGTAATACAGTGGTATACACAAACCGCACCCGAGAGGGTAAAGTATACACATAACACACCCAGAGTAGTAATACCGTATATACATACCGCCACGCCCAGAGGTTAATACGGTATACACTACCCGCCAGAGAGGTATACCGGTATAACATACAGCCCCAGAGAGGTCATACCGAGTATAACACATACACGCCCCTGGGAGGGTATTACCGGTATACACATACACGCCAGAGATCGGTTAAGGTAATACCGGTATACACATACACGTCAGAGAAGGTAATACCAGATATACAACATACACCCCCAGGAGGTAATACCGGTATATAAATACCCGCCCAGAGAGAGTAATACGGTAACACATACACGCCCAGAGAGGTAATACCGGATATAATACACGCCCAGAGAGGTAATAACCGAGTATACACATACACGCGCCTGGGAGGGTATAACCGGTATATACATACACGCCCGAGAGGTAAACGGTATACACATACACGTCCAGAGAGGTAATACCAGTATCACATACACACCCCAGTGAGGAATACGGTATATACACATACTCGCCCAGAGAGCGTAATCCCGGTTAATACACATACCCCCCCAGAGAGGTAATACGGTATAACATACCCGCCCAGGAGGTAATACGGTATACCACATGCACGCCTCAGAGAGGCAATAAGGTATATACATACACGCCCAGAGAGGTAAACAGTTAAGTATACCACATACACGCCCAGAGCGAAATACAGCTATATACCATACACGCCAGAGGTGAATACCGGTATACACCTACACCGCAGCAGAGGGTAATACCGTTAACACCAATACCGTCAGAGAGGTAATGCCGGTATACAACATACATGTCCAGAGCGGTAATGCCGGTATACCCATACACGTCCAGAGTAGCGGTAATGCGGTATTACACACCCACGTGCCAGAGAGGAAAACGGTTATACCACACACGCCCAGAGAGAGTAACTACCGGTATACACATACCACCCAGAGAGGTAATACGCGTATACACATACCGCCCGAAGAGGGTAATACCGGTTATACACATACACACCCAGAGAGGTAATACCGGTATACACATACACGCCCAGAGAGGTATACAGGTATACACATACACGCCCAGAGAGGCATCAGAGAGGTAATACCGGTATACACCATACACGCCTCAGAGAGGTTAAACGGTTATACACATTACACGCCCAGAGAGGGTAAATAACGGTATAGGGTATACACATACACGCCCAGAGAGGTAATACCGGTATACACATACACACCCAGAGAGGTAACACCAGTATACACATACACGCCCAGAGAGGTAATACCGGTTGTCACGGTAGCTTACAGAGTTATAATATACACACCTCTCTTATTGTCCTGGAACCAGATTCCATATTCTCTGTCTCCCTTTGCAGCTCATGGGATTCATGTCTCCCTGGTTTAGCTGCCTGTTATTTTCCCTGTCCCAGCAGCTAGCTGCACGTGAAAAGGCAACATTATTGTTACATGTTGTTTACACCGCCCTAGTGAGTGTTGGTTGCCTGTAATCTCCTATTCTCCTAGCTGAGAGTGGGCTATTCCTACCCCCCTGTCCTTGCTGACAGTTAGTATAGTCTCACTTCACTTCTAGTGTGACCCTTGCCCCTCACTTCCTTTTCACCCTGGACTCTGAGTGAGTACCTGTCTGCTATTTGCCCCAGCAAGGCCTTTCTGTTTTACACATGCCATACCTTGATACACTGCACTTCAGACAGAGAAGCACTCTCTACCCACACTACATCTGCAAGTTCCTTTCTTCCTGTGATTTCCCCTCAATAAAACTAAGAAAGACAAAAGGACTTGTTGTGCTTTGGAAGAGGGAAGGCATGAGTTAAGCTTACTGGAATCATTCACACATCATTCGTGACCCTGGTTCCAGGAAACTTATCTCTGGGTTTAATCGAATAAGACATGCGGTATAATAAAGAAATGTTATTCCCACAAGATGGTGGACACACAATATATACAAATAACAGAAAATATATTAATCACTCACATGGGAAGGGGCCAAGATGAAGCAATCCGCAGACTGGCAATTCATCTAACAGGATACAGTTCAGGATACAACAGGAACAACCACAACCAACAACTTGAAATAGAGCTGACACTCTCTCTTATGGAGTTCTGCTCCTATTCCCTACCATTGGGGCTCAGGCATTGGAGAACAATTACCTGGGTCCAATTACCTTGTGCCAACTCACTTGGGAAGCAAGCTAGTACCTGCCCACAGGGGGTTGGCATTATTGTGGTCAGGGATCCATTTCCCTAGCCCCACTCTAAAAAGCTGGCGCCTCTAAGTCTGCCAAATGGGGATCTGGACAGGGAAATTCTGACTTTTAGTGTGACTTATAGCACCTTACTCAAGTACCCATGTCCTGCTCTTCTCTGCCCTAGAATACTTAATCAAGGGCTGTGAGCCTTTCATTCATGGGTTTCCCTCAGACATCCTGACGCCCTGTGGCCATTAATATTAATAGGGGAGGGAGTCAGGAGAGGGGGGGGTGGGAGGAAGGGAGTCAGGAGAGGGGGGGGGGGGGGGGGGGAGGGAATAGAGGGGGGGGGGGGAGGGGGGAGCCAGAACATTACATCACGGGCAACGCCGGGTATATCAGCTAGTCATACATATATTAAGATAATCAGTTCTGTGGGTCTGAGTGGGCTGAAATTTGCTAGGTCCTCATGCTGCAGGACACTCGCCATAGTGGCCAAATTTCAGCCTTCCACGACCCCCAGAACCGGAGATAATAAAAACAAGTCTAAAACCTTTCATTAACTTTAATGCAGGATTCTCCGCCACAGGCTAAAAGAAATCACTGCCTTTCACTCTTTCTATTGGATTCAATGGGCTCCGCCGCCACAGGCTTTTAATTGAGCAACTCCGCCATTAGAATCAATGTAGACTCCGCCGCTGAAGGCTATGAGAAATCTCAGCGGCTCACTCCTCCATTGGAATCAATAGGGCCGGCGCCGCCATAGGAAATGCATGGGCCGGCACCGCCATAGGATTCAATGGAGCCTCCGCCGCTATTGAAGTCAATGGGCAAACCAAACTTTTCACAGTTAACCCTACTCCGTTTGGTTGATGGGAGAGGGCTGGAAATTGCCATGCAATCATGTCGGAGCTGTGACTGCATGGTGGCCAAATCCCAGTCCTCTAGCCCTCACCGAACCGTAGATAGGAGTATCAGATTTCTACAGTTTTTCACTTAATCGTTTTAACCAAGCGGCTTTTTTCCCTCTGCCATTGTGGTCAATGGCAGGACTCTCGTGGTGGGCGCGACCCTTTCTCATCGCCATTGACTGTCGGACCCGGTTGGTGTCGAATGAGGGGTTCCCCTTAAGCTAGGGGCAAAAAGAATTAGCCGCTACCTGCCCTAGAACCTGAGCTATAATTTTAATGAGTTTGAACTTGGCCGTGACCAAGTTCCCACGGCACTTGAGTGATAAAAGGCCATTTCATAGACATTGTATGCGCTTTCGAGGTTTGCAGGTTTGGCCGGTAGCCAACTCGTCCTTGGAGAGCGGAGTCGAGGAATCCCCATTGAAATCTATTACTCCATTCATTTCAATGGAGAAGCTCCGCTCCTCCTCTCGGGCGCCACCTACTGGTCTTCTCTAATATCGGGCCAAAACCTCTGAAATCTCCATAGGGGTGTATGGAGCTCCAATGGCTATCTATGGTTGCAAATGGAGACTGAAAAGGCGGGAAGGGGAACAAATGGCCATCAATATGTTAACACAATTAACCCTTCCCCTCCCGACCTGATCCCAGTGTATGTGTTGGGTGCATACACTGTAAGGGTACAAAACACATGTAATCAGTGACATACATTTTGGTATTGAGGCAGGGGCAAAAAAAACACACTTTGACCATTATTATGGTTAACCCCTCGCCTCCCACACGAGGGTAGGAGTGGCCAGCTGGGGTGTAACCCCTTTATTACCGGGCCAGCCACCTCCTCTCCGTTACACCGGTATACACATACACGCTCAGAGAGGTAATACCGGTATACACTTAGATGCCCAGAGAGGTAATATCAGTATACACATGCATGTCCAGAGAGGTAATACTGGTATACACATACTGTACACGCCCAGAGAGGTAATACCGGTATACACTTAGATGCCCAGAGAGGTAATATCAGTATACACATGCATGTCCAGAGATGTAATACTGGTATACACATACACGCCCAGAGATGTAATACTGGTATACACATACACGCCCAGAGATGTAATACTGGTATACACATACATGTCCGGTGTAACCCCCCTTTGGGTTACTAAAGGCATACAGGGGGTTAATTTCTGCTGGAATGTTGCTAACCTTTTGAATATTTTTGCAACTCAGCCAACTGAAGATTAAGCCCCGTCCATATTCCAGAAGGAACTTACCCTGTCACATGGGGTGGGGTGATGTGGTAAGGAGCCCAACAACTCCCCTGTTGCTATGGTGACCTGTGAAGTCACTAGGTAGTATAAAGATTGCAGTATTGGGGGTTGGGCTGTAGACCCCAGGAGGATCACAGGAGTGCCCCAAAAACACCAGGAGGACTCCGGGAAAAACAGGAGAGGGTCTCAACTATCTGCATGTAGTCCTAGTCTAATAAATGTGTAACTCTGTGTTTAAGACGTGAGATCCTCTTTATTGTTTTCATAGGGAAAGTGTCCTCAACCAGATAGGGCCTTGCCATCAGCTAATACAGTAAGTGGCCCTAACAGTACATTGTTGTGGGATCCCTAAACGAGGGATCTTCAGGGTGACAAGGTTGCTCCAACACCAGCCTTGGAATAAGTAGGCACACCATGTCACTATGGACGACAGCTGGGACCTTGTGGTGATGATTGGTAGATGGGAACCCTGATGGACTTAGACCCCCAGGCAGAAATCTAGGAAAGTGCCTGCAAATGACTCCAGGTTCATAGAGGTTATGGAAATGCATTGTCCCCTGACAATGTACAAGATGAAGTGGTATAAGCCATGTGTAACTCCCTGTGGAGCTGTCTGGACTCCAGGGAAGAGAACTGTAAGAGTGAAAGCCTGTCAATAAATCCTGTCCCGTTTGTATAATAAAATTCCTGGCGCCCTTTTCTTACCACTCTGAGAGCTTACACTACCAGCCAGCCGAATGCCGGCACACTGAGAAGGTAAAGAGAGTCTGTGGCAGCACACCTACACTACCTCCCAGTGACACTCCTTAGGAGCCGGGCAAGGAGGGGTTACACCAGTATCACCGCTAATTTTTTACTGGACAGACTGTCCAAATACAGGACAGTCCGGTTCAATATTAGACACCTGGTAACCCTATTTCTGTCTCTGCCGGTCACAGCAGGACATGTATGGATACAGTGGGGTTATATGAAGTTCTCGTTTCAGCAGTGACAGGTCTCCAGTGTTAGACCCATCTCTGCTACTGGATCATTTACTTACATTGTCTGGGGAGAAATAAACGCTGTCTGGATGTACATCAATGTCTCTGACACCTGTAACTTCCTGTATCATATATGACATCATCAATGTGACAACAGATTGACTTCCTGTTCTACTTTTTGTGAAACGTTTGAAATTTTAATAAAGAAAACAAGTTATAAAAAAAAAACCTTATTTTTTTCAGGGTGTGGCCTGTTTTTGCATTCCCACGTCCTACGTCTGCTTTTACCACGTAAACTCTGTATTTGTGGGCAAATCCCTTGATCTCACTGTGCCTCCCCAGGACCTTTTTGAAAAACAGATACCCACCACACTGTGTATTTTAACTCATTGAAATATAATATTTGAGCATTGTACCTGTTTTCACCGTGTATACTGCGCTTTCAAGACTAGAGCACATGTCGTCTTCTGCGGTCACGGTGATGTTGTACGTGTGTCCACACCGCAACAGAGACACGTCACAAGAGGTGTTGGGTGTAATGCAGGAGGCGGTGTGACCCTCGCGACCTTGAGCTAGAGCGTTATACAGGGCCACCCCTCTGACTTTCTCCCACGACACCGCGATGGCTCCTCTAGCGCAGTTAAAATGAACCTCAACCATCTGTGGGATACAGGGCACTGTGAAGAGACAGAAACATAATGACCTCCCGTCCAGTAATACCAACATCTCAGGCATCAGTGAGGACTACTAAAGCTACAGTTCAAGCAATATCCTGTGTTTTTTTTTAATAAATCAGTTCTGTACTATGAGAAAAGGTAGGATTTAAAAAATAAATAAACAAATAAACTATTTTAAAGACATTTTTAATGTATTCTAATGTAACAAGTGTAACCCTGTGTAGTTTTGGAGTTATAGTTCTTTCTCCTCCTGGCAGTAATACTTAGTAAGGGTAAGTTTGCCAGGAGTAATCACGGGGGTTTCCCACCTACTGCAGCTCTCTGAGTCAGATAAGGCAGTGCAGTTCTGTCTGTGTCCAGCCATTTTCCTGGAAACAGAAGAGGTTGAGTCCTCCCCTTTTTCACCACTGTGCAGATCGTATCCTGAGTCCAGTTGGAACGCAAGACGTGATCAAACCAGGAACAAACACTCTTTGAGGATGACGTGGTTACAATATCATGGGGACTCCGAAATGCAAGTCCCCATGACGTCTTGGGGCAGTCAAAGGGTTAATACATGTAGATGTTCTCCTATTGATGTTTAATGAAGCAATCCCGGCAACATTTTAAATAGTTTTTTCCATCATTGGATCGGGAGGGGAGGGGGGGTGGTCCTCCGGAGATGACCCACTTTATATTCCGTTCTGGAGACCCCCTAGTTTCCATGATACTTACAGATAAAGTTACCGGTGCTCTCTCATGGAGAACTCAATATGGCCACCAGTATCAAATAGGTAACCACAACCGATGACGTTATGTCTTCCTATTGGCCCACAGATCCTGCAGAATTTGGCAGCCATATTGTTTCCTTAGGAGGGAATTTGTTAATCCCTGTACCTTCACCAGTAAGTATCTTTGGAACTAGGGGGGAACTGACAATAAAGGGGTTCAGCTCAGAAGGGGGCCCTCCAACAGTTCCCATTATGTAACAAAAACTATGAAGTGGAAGGTAGTCATCGCGAAACGCGTTGAGTACATCAGCGACCACCGGCCCCATCTGATGGGCTTCTAGCAGTGATATCATCAAGCTGCACCGTGTTACCCTGGAAACGCTGAGAGAGCTGGCAACACGTGACACGGAAACCACCTGTAAATGCCAGCGGGTGGTGGAACACACACAGAGAGGACTCCGTCTCATCAGATCAGCCTTTTTGAACGACCCTCGTTTGTGAGTGAATTGTACACATCATGTCTTTCCTTTATTACTAAAAAGCATTATACAGTGTTTTCTGTGCTCTGCGCTTCTTGCTTCACAGTTTACTCTATAGCAACAACTACAAAATGGCAGCCAAAAGCGTTTGCTGCTTTAAGACACTACAGTCAATTGGTACGTCGGAAAGAGGAGTGATGAACCTTCGGCTAATTACAGCATCTGAGAGGGTGATGCCGCAATTATCCTACTGTCTCAGTTTGTCTTCAAATATATGTACTGACCCTTTTGTTATACAACGTTACTACCCTCCCACATTGTACTGTGCTGCGGCGTATGTGGGCACCATACAAATACAAATGGAAAAAAATAAGATTTTCATATGCATTTACAATATTTAAATTGCGGTACATGTTATAATCAAAAAGAAAAAGGTAATCTGTCGAAAAAAAATAAGGTTTCCACTTACAATGAGTTTCTCTTCCAAAAGTAGTTTGATTCAAGGAACCGCAAACGACCCAACGTTTAAGTTGCACTTGGACCGGAAACAGTGTGTTCTTCGTTGACTACCTTTATCTTTTGTTTTTCTATAATTATTGTGTTGGCCACACATTTAGGTCATTGTTTGGGTTCAATATTTTGACCCCAGTTTTTCATTGTTACATATTACAGAACATGCACAGGTCCGCCGCTGGACCTGGGTTGTTGAGCTAAGAGAGGGGTGTTGGCGGGCCCAACCAGTTGGTCAGCAGGGGGAGATGGGACCTTAGTGAGGTAGAGTCCCATCCACATGGTTCATTGTGGACATTGACATTGGGCCCTTCGAGACCCAGGACAGTTAACCTGGCATGCCCTCTTGTCGTCGCTCTGTGGTTGAGCTCTGGTTATCAGCAAAAATGTATCAGCACTCTCACATAAATGTATACATACATCTCCCCTACCTGCCCGTGCGTGAGCTGGAAGCCCCCGGGAGCTGTTACATGGAGAAGCAAGGGCCACCACCGAGACATTGTAGGAGACGCCACATTCCAGCTCTGTAAGTTTATACTCTGTCCCCGGGGTTTCATACACCAGCGTTCTCCCGTCCTCTCCCATGCCCGACAACTGGTAGGATTCCGCCCCGGAGCTGCGGCTCCAGGACACGGACAACAGGCCTGTGTCACACTGCGTCACTGCGTCCCTTATATCCGGAGGGCATGGGGCTGCAAGGCAGAACGCGTGGGCGGGAAACGGAAAGAGAAAGTGTAAAAAGGTAGTGAAGAAAACAAAATACAAAACGTCGGCCCCAGGTAATACCGGTTTACACATACACGCCCAGAGAGGTAATACCGGTATACACATACACACCCAGAGAGGTAATACCGGTATATACACACACGTCCAGAGAGGTAATACCGGTATACACATACACGCCCAGAGAGGTAATACCGGTATACACATACACACCCAGAGAGGTAATACCGGTATACACATACATGTCCAGAGAGGTAATACCGGTATATACACACACGTCCAGAGAGGTAATACCAGTATACACATACACGCCCAGAGAGGTAATACCGGTATACACATACACACCCAGAGAGGTAATACCGGTATACACATACATGTCCAGTATTAACTCTCAGTAGTAACTTTTTTACTGGACAGGGTGTCCAAATACAGGACAGCCGGCTCAATACTGGGCACCTGGCCGCCCTAATCAGAATTCATAAATGTGCAAATGTTTCCGAGAAAGGATTAGTAACTTCGGGCACCTGCGCTTCGGTAGTGGGTGAGGCTTCTGGAACTGTTGCAAGTCCCTCCAATGGCCGTAACGGTAAAACCGTACGTTTGGCCACATGATAGCTCTTCAGACACAAAGGACGCATTAGAAGTGACAAAGGAAGCTCCGGGACGGTCGCCGCTCTCAATCGCTACATCGTAAAGTCGGGCTCCATCACTATCGTCCCAAAATATCAGCGCTTCCTTGCTCTTGCAGTCCAGGTGACTGTTCAAGCCCTGAGGCTGGCACGGAACTACGAAACACGAGAGAGACAATACATATTATTATCAGCATTCAGTGACCCAGAAAGATATCATCCATGGATGCACTGACCCTATAAATAATAGTTAGTAGTTGTAGCTTATGGAAAAAAGTATTTGTTCACTTGTGATATCTTTTAATGGACCAAGATAGGTGTCCTTCACAAATACAGGCCTGGATCTTCTAAGCTGTGTTAAATGCGGGCTCATAACGGGACATTACGTAAAGCAGGAGCAGCCGCAATGTTCCCTGAGGTCACTGTGTATCCTCACAGCTAATTATATGCAGACGCAGCGTCCGTTCTACATGTCATTAGCATGGGGTTACCGTCACGTTACTGTAGCATCATGTGGTGTTATCTCCCGGTAAGACAGGACTGGGGACAGCAAGCCCACGGAGCCGGGATCGCAGGTCCTCAGAGCGTGCAGTGAGTACTCAGCGGCATTGCTATCCAAGCATACACTCTTCAAACTCAAATACCCGAGCAGCTTTTGTGCTCTTTGTCTGGTCTAGCAGATATATATATATATATATATATATATAGGGATATCAGTGATTGTGCTTGCGGAGGAGGTAGTGGTTACGGCTGTCCGGAATTCCTACTGGACCGTGTCCCGACTTTCTACCAATCTCCCTCCCTCTCTTCCCCCCAGCGCAGTGTTTATTGCAAAACACTCATTCTCCTCTGGATTTATTACTGGACTGAGTGTATTCATTTATTGGACTTTAAAGGGTACATTGTCACCAGAATAACAATCATTTGTACTCGTTTTGCACCTGGACCGCGTCCTCTATCAGTCACACCACATGATTCAGTGCATTGATATTTCTATTACATCAATTTTGCTTCAGCTGTGCGGCACTAATTAGAGACTTTCAGTTTCGTGACTTTTCAATTATCTCCCAGTAACGTGACGGTGAGTATTTCTTAGTGTTACTCCCGTCCAGAGCCAGAAATAGGGGTTTATCTCATGGTGAGAGAGGGGGAAATAACGCTATGTTAGTTATATCACCTCACTTTGGGGTTACTCCCACCCTGAGCCGGAAATAGGGGTTTATCTCACATGAGAGAGGGAAATAACGCTGAGTTAGTTATATAACCTCACTGTGGTGTTATACCGATCCAGACCTGGAAATAGGGGTTTATCTCACGGTGAGAGAGAGGGAAATAACGCTATGTTAGTTATATCACCAAACTGTGGTGTTACCTCCATCCAGACCCGGAAATAGGGGTTTAGGTGTCAGTGCCTGGATGTGAGTAACGCCACGTTAATTACCCGCGTTAATCTTAACGGGCTTTAGTGGCTATACCATGTTATGATTGTGCTTCGTTTGCATATAATTTGCATGTTATTATCACTAATGATCGTTATAATTAATGCAATGCTCTTTACGTACAAAACACGCTTCACGCAATGTTATTGTCCTATGAAGATACATCGTTAGTATTAACAAGCTTCTGTGGGGCTTCTTTGCTACTATTGTGTAGGAGGTTTGCAGGTTTATTATTTGACAAAGCGCCACAGTGGGCGTGAAACATGTAGGAGGAGGAGTTTTGTCATTTTATGTAGTTTTCATTAAAGACTTTTTTTAACCTTCCTATCTGGTGAGTTCCCCAACTTCTTTTCATAGCTAGCGGTAGTCTCCACTCGATAATTTTTTGTTTCTGTTGCTGCCTGGATCGGAGGACACCACCGGTTTCACCATTGTTGCGGGAGGAATGGATTAGTGGTGACACCTTGTGAGCGTGCGGCTCTACACCACTTCATTTGGCAGGAGACGGGAGTAAGGTGAAGCTTCTCAGGGGGTCACACAGCCTGGTGGAAACCCAACCTCTCTGTAAGTACCCCGCTTCTTATACCTTGTGTAGCCATGCTGTAAAATGGTCTGCAGTTTCCTCTCCTGCTGGCAGTAAGCCTGGTAAGTTACAGGGATGCCAGCTGTAATCATGGAGGTTTGCCCTCACACCCTGGTGAGGTGCCCTATGTGTAGATGGGAGTGGCTACATACTCTGAGTCCACCGTTAGTGACATCAGAGATGTTCCTGCTCCTGAGGTTACGGCACACCTGATCAAGATACGGTGTTGGGAGTACGAGCAAGTCTGCGTTGATACTTGGGAGGTAAGAGGCCATAGTGCGGTGTAACTAGTGGCCCCCATTCTATATCAATCAGCATCAAGCTGTCAACGCCATAACTGTGTCCAGGGACCTGGCACAGGGGTGATCTCCCTGAGGGGAGGGGATCCCACTCATTGGAGGGTGGTACCTTCGAAAGGATCACCACGCGAGATGTGCAGACTGATTAATCACTGCAAGGGGGCAGTTGGCCCACCAAGCAACAATAAAGAATGACCTTGAATAAAGACACTTCACTGTGTGAGTCTGGAATTATCAGCAGGGGAGCACCACTAAGAAGGAGTTCCTCTCAGAACCATCTCCTTCGGACGCAGAGATCCTGATGATGTGGAGGCGCTGCACTGGATATAGGTAGGACTCACGCACACTACCTCAGCTGCCTGTCTGGGTTGGCAATCCCACACAACATCATGCGGGAAAACTCAGGTCCCTTTCCAACAGGTGCACCACCAGACACGACCATGTAATGGGGACTTGTTAGACCACAGGGGGCAATGTGAGATTGGGTGGGTCAGGCCAGGCCAAAAATCCGTTATATTTGGAGGCTCTGCTGAGAGACTGTCAACAGGACAGGCTTTTGCTAGGCACACTGGAAACAGGGTAGAGTGTATGCTGCCACTTTGTGCTGTGTTTGACGGACCTAGTGTAGTCAGGATGAGGCTTAGGGAGTATGTCAGTTCGCAGGGATTGACCTAGGGGCCTGAAAGGAGGGGGGGTGTTTGGGCCGGGCTATAGCTGTCTAGTCACCTTGAGGCAGTGCTAGTGTGTGGATGCCTGAAGGGATAGCTGTTAACGGGTCGATATGGACAGGGTTGCGCTAGGCCTAGCAACAGTAGGTGACGCCAAAGTACTGTATGGAGAGCCAAGTTACTCAGCCCATTCCAGACCACTTACCAAGAGGGAGCCAACGACGGGAGGAAGTAGCTTATACAAGCAGGACACAAGAAAATGTGCCTAGCCTGATGTAGTGCAAACTACGGTCCAGCCTACATTAGTACACAAGGGGTGGCATCAGGCAATCTTTATGTGTACCGGTGTGGCAGTGCCCCCGCAGAGAGGAGCTCCAACGTACAATAACGCAAATACAGCAAACCAAATGCACCGCAAAATGGAAGGCTCCCCGGTGGGAAGGTCCAAAATGGCGGACGGAGCAGATGGAGTGAGCGAATGTGTATGCGTCCGCTGAAGAGCAAGCACCGGATGTGACTTTACAAGCCTGTTTGTGGGAGCGGCGCGGAAAGATGTGGCGCACCGTTTTTTTGTCCTGTCTATGACATTGGGTTACCCCTGATGACTGGAGGAGGACATTACAGTGATATTTGTGAGAATATGCTATTTATGAATTGCCTGTTCCCCAGTCGGCATACAAACAGTTAAACAAAAGCTACCTCAATCGTCAAAGAGAACGACAGTCTAACCAAAATGGGTGTGCCCTCGTCCCCTCGCTTCGGGAGACCCATGATCAATTGCAGAAAATTCTGCAACGGCGGGACTTGCAGAAGTTGGCCAGAGTGGCGCCAATGGAAAAATCCACCCTGATGGGGGTATGGGCGCGAAAGCTGCAGGCCGCCCCGCATGGACAATGACTAATTTCAGTCCAGTAATAGGGTCACCTGATCAACCTGTGGGACGCTCCCCCTAATACTCAAACCAGGGGGAGTGTGTTTCACAATATGCCCATGGGAGAGATTCCAGCTGAGCGGGAGCTTGTGAGCCGCCCCCCGCCCTTACAGAAAGTATTTCTGTAATTACGTGCTGCCGGTGGCGGAAAAAAGACAGGGTCTGAGAGAACTGGCCGGGGATGGCGCCACATAAGAAGTGGTGCTCGGGGGTGGTGGTGCGAAAACCTGGGAACCGCGCCCCCCGGACTGTGTAAAAGTGCAGACTAATCCGGGACTCCTATAAAGTGGGACCCGCCCCACCTAATCTCCACCAGTGGGGGTGGTTTCCAGCTTTGCCAGGGTGAGTGGTGGAAGCTAAGCAAGGAGGTGGTTGGGCCGCTCAACCCTGTTCGTCAGTCAGCGAGGAACCGGTTACGCTGCTCAGACCACTGTGCGGATGCCTCCCACCGTGACTATGGCCTATAAGCCGGAAGAAAATGACATGGTGTTCTACCCAACCCTATCAGCCCAGGAAGGCTTCCTGGTGATTCGGTGCGGGCACTGAGACAGTGGCGGTCTTGCTTACAGGCAGACTACCCGGTGTCGCCCGTGGGTAAGCTGCCACGCTGCCCGCAATTCGTGCCTACCGTTCATGTGGCCATGCCTACTTGGTGCCGACATCCAGGCCGTCGAAGTCAGCAGGAGATGCGTCTATGCTATCGGCGAGCTCCCCGCGCACTATGGAGGTAACTGCGGATCACCGGCGAATGGGGATCTGCGGCTGGTTGCCAAACAACGAGTCCGAGGAACAGAGGACTATCGGCGTGTTTTGCGGCCGAGACCTAAGTGCGGTCACCAGGTGGGGTGCCCCCAAGCAGGATAGATTGGATTTCCCTCTGAGTATGAACCCGTGGCGTTCGTCCGAGTAGTGACCCGGCAGCCAACAAACTCCCCACTCTGTTGGACAAGTAATGGAAGGAAAGTGGCCACTTACCGGAGTCTGTTGGTGGGAAGAGTCGCTACTCACCGGTGCGCGGAAGCGGAGAGGCTGAGTCCCCCGGTTCTGGGGACGGCGGTTCCAGTGGCGGGGTCGATCCACACCACCCCAAGGAGCGGTAAGAGCAGTCCTTGTTCCTACCAGGCTGCGAAGGCGACAATCCGATGGAGAGAAGGCGGTACAGGCCCAGGCGGTGCGACAGAGAAACAGCGGAGCTGCCGGATGTCGATTGGAGGAAGAGGTCCCGCTTTGGGTACTCATCCAAAGATGGCGGAGCATACCAGTCCCGTCGATGACACACTTCCCGGTGGGCGTGGTTGGAACAACAGAGAGATGGACCGCGGCCTCACCGATGTCGAGCAGGTGCTTCCAGATGACCCGGACCAAAGAAAACGCTGGCAGACATTGACTAAAAGTTGAGAGCGGTGAGACCCGACGCTACGGAAGACCCTTGCGGCAACTCCGGAAAATGTAGTGGTGAGAGCGGTTCTGAACCGCAAGAATAACACAACCGTCCACCCTTATGCCCAACCCCATCCCTCGTACAAGCCCCAGTACCGTCAGTATTCCCGTGGGTCCTCTTCAAGTTTTGGAATATCTGGGAGGGTCCTAGGGCAACTCTTGAGAACGGACTGGGGAGAGACTGAGAATGTTTCACTTCCGGATGGACGGTCGGTGGGGTGGCAGGGTATTCGCGGAAGTGTCGGTATCAGTCGATTGCCCCCAGCATAGTGGCCATACCTTGCGACTAGGCCACAAGTTGGGTGGGGCTGCCTAATTCCCGGTCTAACCGGAATCTACTTGGTTCCCCCACGGAGGACAACCCCGACGGGGATTCGATAGGATCCCTGCCCCAAAGAATAGGGAGACCCGTGGTGCCCCCTTATTCGGGGTTACCGAGGCGTGTTGTTATCCCGGCATCGGTTCTGCTAGAGAAGGAGGGTAGTTGACATATTGGTGGGCCCTGGGGAGTTCACTGAAGAGGCACGGATAAAGGAAATGCAGGAGTCGGTGGTACCAATCCGTCACAGATATAATGATAACCCATTGGTCCCAGTAAATTACGGATCCTGTGGAACCGATAAACCCCTATCATGGGTGCTACCAGGAAAAGCGGGCAACAAGGTTGCTCCGGGCCAGTAGAGGCGAGATGGCCCATTATACACAATATAAAACTCTCAATGGTCTGGAAATATCCCTATGGTCCCTGAACTCACTCCTTCGGATATTGAGGATACAGGGACAGTGTGGCTGCGGGAAACAATTGGAGGGCAGTACATTGGTAAATAAGGGGGGTGGCCATTACTGGGCGCAAGCAGAAGAAAGAATTGCTCAACTCATGCGAGTGTGGAGCTAGGGCGGAGCATTATATGCACAAAAGCTGTTATAGGCCTTGAGAGTGTGTTACCTCGCGTGAATATATAGCATATTGTGCCTGGATTTGGTGGTCGGGATGTTAGAACCCATCCGCGTCAATACTATTAGGATGAAACAGACAGATGTTGCGCGAGTTAGTGCCCTGCTGGTCAGAGAGTAGCTTTGGTGTGATAAAATTACTGTGACTTAATAATGTTGTAACGATTGGTTACATTTTACAGTGTTTCCCGGAGAAGGTTTCAAATTTAGGTCCCAGACGGGTCGTTGGGAGTCACCAGGGGGAGAATGTATCCGATTCTGTACAATGGTCTGCATTTCCTCTCCTGCTGGCAGTAAGCCTGTTTAAGTCAGGGAGCCAGCGGTAATCATGGAGGTTTGGCCCTCACACCCTGGTGAGGTGCCCTATGTGGTTGGATGGAGTGGTGTACATACTCTGAAGTCCCCCGTTAGTTGACATCAAGCATGTCCCCGCCTCCGGAGAATTAAGCACACAGCCTGATCAAAGATAGTGTGTAGTGAGTAGGAGCAAGTCGGCGTTGAGACTTGGGGAGGAAGAGGCCCACTGTTGCTGTAACTGAGTGGCTCCATCTATATCAATCAAGCATCAAGCTGTCAAACGCCATAGTGACTGTGCCAGGGACCTGTCCGGGGTGATACTGCCCTGAGTGGAAGAGGGGAATCCACGCTCAGATTGGGAGGGTGTACCTTCGAAAGGATCACACGGCGAGAGTGCGGCTGCGTAATCACTGCAAGGGGCAGTTGGCCACACCAAGCAACAAAAAGAATGACCTTGAAGTAAAGACAACTTCACTGGTTGCAGTCGGAATTACTCAGCATGTGGAAAGCACCACTAAAGAAGGAGTTCCTCATTCAGAACCATCTCCTTGCGGCCGCAGAGCCTGATGAGGTGGATGCGCTGCACTGGATATAGTAGGACCACGCACACTCCTCATCTGCCGGGGGTGGGGGGGTGGGGGGGGGGGGTGTGTCTGGGTTGGCAATCCCCACACAACATCTGCTGAGACTCAGGGTCCTGTTGCCACCAGGTGCACCACCAGCCCTACCATTTAATGGGGATGGTTATACCACAGGGGCCAATGGCTGAGATTGTCGGTGGGTCGGCAGGCCAAAAATCCGTTACACTTTCTTAACCCCTTTGGTTTTTCCTCCCCTCTCCCTGCATCTAAACTTATTGTAGCCAAAAAACCGACATTGCTTATCCAATTTAAAAGACTGTTATTATTTTTATTTCCTACCTTTTTTGCTTCTGGAGCCGATATTGTTTTTTTTGCTCTGTTATGAATTTGTGTATCCCTTAGGGACGTTTTGTTCATACCTTTATTATAACATGTTCCTATTACTATCATACGCCATTTAGAATGTAGACTACTGTAATTTGCTTTCAGGTACCTTTTTCATTCAGTCCCTTCATTGGAGTAATCTTTGAGTATTCCAGTATTCGTCATGGTTGTGGCCATATTGCTGAGGTTTAAATATATAATTTGTCTCCTCCGTATCATACAGGCCTTTCTAACTCTATCACTTCAGTGGATTTTTTGGCATACTGGACAGTTTTTTTTTAGGTATTTTCACCTCGTCTAATTTGGGTAGCAGTAGACGTTGAAGATCAACGTGAAGTAATAACAAATATTCAAGTCCTGGAACATTTGGGTAAACAGTGAGCATACATGGTCCTTATTTGAAATAAATATCACAAAATAATTTTCTTTGGGTTTTTCAACACGACTTTAAACTTTAGAAAGGCAGATTTTAAAATAACTTAGGTCCCTAATCAGTAGTAATACCGGGGGATGATGCTTTTGCAGGGAAAAAATGAGAAGATAAATTGTCAGATCTTAAAACTGGTTAGAAAGCACACTATCAGGGTATCCTCTTGGTAATAAGTATAAAGAAATAAGTCAAAAACCAATGTGTCTAAATAACAGTAGGAAGAAAGTACATTGTAATTACAAGTAAGTCAGGGGAGAGAGTAGGGGGCTGGGTGAGCGGGGGAGTGATAGATCTGTAAAGGGTTGGTGGAGGGTAAAAGATTCTCCCTTTTCCCCGAATAGTCAGGCTTTTATATTCTTTAAGTAAGTCCAGAATGGTACCTAGTGACATCGTTCTCAACTTATAAGGGGGAAAGTGTAACAAAAATTGCAAAAGGGCAATTCAAATTAGGCAACAATGGATAATGAAAACAGGATTGCAATGAAAGTAGGTCAACGCCTAAAAAGTTCTTTAGTACCTTAATCACAACAAAAAAAGCTGTGTTTGCTGTGCCCGCACAGTAAGTGAAACTTCTTTGACTTTTGTCACGAAATTGTATTTGTGTTTGGTTATGTTTTAATTAATAATCAAAATACAATTCACTGACAAAACGCAAATAAATTTGACTTAATGCCCGTCTGCACACATCCCCTGTATTAGTGCAATGGCTAGGTTAATTCCTCGTGTGTGCGTGGGAACTGAAGTGTGCGTGTGACTGAGAGGTGTCTTGTGACTGAGTGTGTGCGTGTGACTGATTGTGGTGCGTGTTACTATGTTTTGCGTGTTGACTGAGAGTGTTCGTTGACTGAAGAGTGTTCATGTGACTGAGTGTGGCGTGTGACGGTGCTTGTGACTGAGATGTGCGTGTGACTGAGCTGACTGACTGTGTGTTCGTGTGACTGTGTTACTGGTGTGCGTGCGTGTGACTGAGTGCGTGCGGTGACTGGAGTGTGCAGCGTGTGACTGGTGAGTGTGCGTGCGTGCACTGTGAGTGGTTGTCGTGACTGAGTGTTCCGCGTGACAGTGGTTGTCGAGTGCTCGGTGTGTTGACACAGGTGTGTTTGACTGTGTGACACATGAGTGAGTACAGTAGATATGAATGACGGATGGCAACGCTCGGGCCCCTCCTCCTATTGTTCGTAGTGCTGCGATGTAGCAGGAAGAACTCTCCCTGTGAATTGTCCTAGGATGCTCGGGCCCCCCCCCTTCCTTCCCCAGGGTGGTGCGGCGCCCTCGTCTTCCTCCTCTCGGCCCCCCTCAGCTGCCTAGGTCTCCCCCCCTCCTTTGGCCTCACCTCCCCTGCACGGGGGGTCCAGGGGGAGAAGTCAGGGTCCTGGACTTGGGACGGGCAGGCACCCTGCACGTCCGCCTCCCCCCCAGATTCCAGGCAGGGCGCGGTTCTCCATGTCAACAGACTCCCCCGGACAGGGGGGGTCGGTGACCGTCCCGGAGGATCCCTACACAGTAGGAGGCAGGCATGTGAAGCAGCGGCAGCGCAGGGATTCTCCAAGCCGTTTCGTCCGTGGCGTCGCCATGACTACCCGCATGCGCGGCATGTCAGCGGCGCGGGAACAGCGTCATGTGCGGCATGCGGACGTGGTGGGGGGGAATGGGCCGCTGCCGCCGCTTCTGCGCATGCGTGGCGTCTGGCAGCTCGCCATGACTACTGCTGCGCATTGGCGCGGCTCGGGCAGCGCGAGTTGGCGGTGGCTGAATATGTCCCCTTGCTGCCTGTACCCGTGTGATGATCATCACGCATGCGCAGGGGGGCTCTTGTGGAGTCTCCAGCCCGGCAGAGCATGCGGCTGGGACAGAATCGGGTCTGGTTCCCAGGAGCCGTGCGTGTTGCCCCGGATGGCCGCCTGTGCCCATCTCCACCTGAGGGAAATTGCGGCCGTTGGACGGTGCCGGCGGCCCATCGCCGCCGCCACCGCATATGTTCGCGGCTGGACAGAGAGCCGGGGAACCGCTGTACATTAAGCAATGCACTTGGGGAGAATTGCGGCCATAGGAGCGGCGCGGCGGCTATCAGCCTCCGCCGCCGACCGTCATCTGATTTTTTGAGGAGCGGGTGTGATGTCGTGCTTGGGCCTGAGCCATGAACACAGCCCGCCATCACGTCCGAGCACTGTGACTTCAGGCCATCCGTTTCAAATTTCTGTCTTCCCACCATCATTTTTGAGCCCCACTCACTAATGAGTGTGCCACTAAGGAGTTTCCTCAAAAAACGAGAGAGAAAAATATATACCCTTCTCAGTGTTGCAGATGTGTAGTCAGATTATGAGATAATGGAAAATCTGGATGTTATGTAAACAATTATTTGGCTCTGGTTTTTAACAGGTGAAGAATCAAGTTCAAAGTTAGTTGCCTGGCAGGAGAAGCCACAACCTCCCATTTAATTGACCTTATGAGTATTAACTGATGGTAAAAGTTCATAAGTCGAGCTAGCATAAAATTAAAGTAAGATAAGGGCACCCTGGCCCCGCATGGCAGACGAAGCCATGATTGTCGTCAAGGGTTAAGCTCAGTATAGCCAACCTATATATTTAATATTCACAGACTCCATTTTCTGCACCTTATCCAACGTGCTCAGTACACAAGATTGGCGTAAAAGCTATTGTGGTGCCTAATTTAAAAGCGAGCTAATCTATCACGACCGGGGATTACCGACCTGTAACCTGTACTTCCAAATAGTAGGGGAAATCTACAGTCCTATGCATGATTTAATACGGGATAATATTCAGAATACCTAATGAGAACAAAATTGCTTGTAATAGTCAGCACTGGATTTAATGGAGATGATCCTTGCCCAATCTAACCTTATTTGTTTCTTTGAGGAGGTAAGTAGGCAACTTTAGACGATGGTAAGATTGGAGTCCAAGCTTATGATCATCTGACAAGCTTTTATAGATTTCCGTGTACAAGAGGTGTGTGGGAAACAGATAGACGGTGGATGTGAGACGCAGGTTATTTCAGCAGATCTGATTGGGCTGTCAAATGACAGACACAGGGATGTGATTCAGTATAATTGGTACTGATAACTGTTTTGCAGACACGGGTGGGTTAGGCAAAACAATAAGATAACACTTTTTGAGTATCAAATATAAAGGAGTGAGCCCCCAGGGATCGGTAGTGGGAACCCTGCTTTTTAACCTTGTTTATTAATGACGCTTGAAGGTTGTGGATACGATAGCACAGTCCTCCACTCTTAGCTGATGATACTAAATTTTTGTTAGGTAATGAGAACAGAGCAGGAATGTAATTTCTCTTCATGAAGACTTGGAGAGACTGGAAAACGTTGGGCAAGGTAATGGCATGATGAGGTTGAATACCGATATGTAAGGTTATAGCATTTGGGATGCAAGAATAAACAGGCGACTGTACACATTAAGACTGGAGCTAATATTGATGGGGAATCCTTGTGGAGTAAGGATGTAGGCCGTTCTTTGTAGACAGCAGTCCTTACCAATAGTGCCCAATGTCGGATGCCGTGGCTGCAAAGGCAAACAAGATCTTATCTTGCATCAACGGGTAATGGATTGAAGGAGAGTAAACATTATTATGCCCCGTTTACAAAGGCACTAGTAAGACAACACCTTGAAATGTGGAGTTCCAATTTTGGGCACTCAATATCCTAAAAAAAAGACATTATGGAACTTAGAGAGATTGCCAGAGAAGAGCCACACAGATTAAATAAAGGGAGGATGGACAATCTAACTTACTGAGGAAGGCTATAGCTTAAATTAGATTTGTTTACTATTATAAAAGAGGCGTACTAAGAGGGGATATGATAACTATAACAAATATATGTTGGGGACTAACGAAGGAGCTTTCACAAATATCTTTATCGCTCACAGGCAGTACAACAGGACTCGGATGCATCCATTAAGGTGGAGGAAGGAAATTTCACCAACAAAGGAAAGGGTTCTTTACAGTAATGGGTCAGTTACAGTGTGGGAATTCATTTACCCATGTGAGATGTGTAGGCAGATCATATTCTATGATTTCTAGTTTCAAAAAAAGGTTGGACACGTCGTTTTTAGATGGGAAAGGTATACAGACGATATACCAAATAGTATACATGGAAGATGTTGATCCGGATTAATCCGATTGCCATTCTTTGGAGTCTGAAGGAATTAATTTTTCCCCTTAATGGGGTTTTTTGTTTACCTCTCCTTCTGGATCATAAGTATGATAGATATAGGGATAAAGTATCTGTTGTCTAATTTAGCATAAGGTGTTGAACTTGATAGGACCTACGTCTTTTGGTTCAATCCTCAGCATACTATGTAACATATGTTTTACTGGAGTGTGTCTATTACTCCATGATCAAGGGTATTCTGTTTCTATGATATATTTTTGAGATTGTTTGATCGCCCGTTTGTTTTTATTTATGTGATTTTTTGATTTTCTCGCGGATAGATGCTTTCTGTTGGGGTTTTGTTAATCATTCCATGTCCAATACAATTCATTTTGGATGGTGTTAGTTATTTGTGTTTTCTTAGTGTTGGTGGTCATCACAGTGCTTGTTTGTACTTTTCTCTGGTCTTTCTTTGTGTGTTGTATACCCACGACTATAATATATATAATATATATAATATATACTATTATATATATAGTATGTTATATATATATCCTGATATGGTATATAGATATATTGTTACAGTAGTTCCAAAGATGTTAGGCAGCTTTCTTCTGCCCGTGTTTAGGTCAGAGAAGTGCAGAAGATTAAAATGATCCATTCCACAGCGTCCCCATTCAACTCCGACTTCTGGATTAGGAAAATCAGACCAGCATAGTGTACAATGGCTCGTAGTTTGCTCCCCTCACGCTGCTCTTCTAATCACCTGCTCAGGGGCAGTTACTCTAGAAGCCAGAGGAAGGTTTCCATTTTCTGCTCCTTCCCTCTACTTAAGCCTGTGCAGGCTGTGGGGGTCATCGCGCCGGGCTAGTCCCGCTTTTTTCCAGTTTTTCCGGGGGTGACGCCCCCCGTACAAGTATCAAGTACCACAGAGGATTTGCGCCTGGACACGGGCACGAGTCTCCCACCAAACACAATAACGCCACCAACCCAAATTTTACTATGCTGCTTTTGCTAAAGACTGTGCGTTATCTAAGTGACCCTAATGAGAGGGCATTGGTTTTACAGCTGGGGGACCAGGTTATTTTTTGCCTCAGCTGTTTAAGTAGACTAGATTCCTGATTTGTAGTTTCTAATGATCCCTGAAAGGGATAGGATTTGTTTATATCCTTTGGTTTCTTTTTACCTTGAAATAACATTGTGGGAATACTGGTAACACTGAAATTAGTAACTGCTGAATTAAAGTAATGCATGGATACCCTTCTACCTACACATGTTAGCTGCAGTCGCCTTACTGTGGTGGGATAATAAGAGCAGGCGCCTGACGTACGCAGCTTAATATTTTCTGATCCTGTTTTTTGTATTAAATAACCCCTAGAAGACTGTGTCGGTAAAACCCAGACAGGCGTCCGCGACTACAAAGAGGGGCGTTTGTCACATATGGTGGAGAATTGCGTGGAGTCGAGCACTAAAAAGTCCTGTGGGTTTCAAATAAATGTGCGGGGCTTTAAAACTGGCTGCTCCAGTCTGGAACTAAATATACAAGATGCTATGAGTGCAGTCTGTCCCCTACTGTGCATAATATCATTTGTGCATTCTACGCATACACAGAGAATGTGCGCACGGTGTGGATGCAAGTAGCACACCCTGAACCCAAACAGTAAACAAAATCGTTTGTGCGAAGTAAAAAAATAAAAATTTTTTTGCATCTAGCAAGTCGCTGTTTGTAAAAGCTGACATGCCGTTATTCTTGTGCTGAAGTGTAAGACTGAATTGTGCAGCTACAAAGTGCTGATATGAAAGGTGCTTGCAATGAGTGAAAATTGCAGCTAACACTACATGTCTTCTGCCTCCGGGTATTATAAAATGGCCGAATCGCTGTGGAATAGTTTGTTTTGCAGGCGGTGCACGTAATCGTTTGAAACAGTGGTCCCTTCAGCCATACGATGAGATGACTGACGACCGTATGTGCACCTGGAGGGGACCGACACCACAGATGAAATTTAAGTAGGCTTGGCCGTTCGTGAGTTGGTGCACATGGAGAGTGTGTGTCCCCAAATTTCAAAGACAAAAGGCTGGCATAACAAAGCTTAAACGCGCTATGTATGAGTGCAAGCATAGATGTGTGAAGTCTGAATACCAGCTGAGTTCTGCACTCAGTAGCCCTGGATATCTCTGGAGCTACTAAAGGCAAAAAGAAGGGAGAATAAAAATAAAACTTTTTCCCTCAAGTCACGGGACGTCAGTGACCACGGAGCCACTTGAAACCTGTGCGTGTCAGCACATGCGCCCCAGAAAGGGCCGGATTGTGCTGCAGAACCGGGAGTGAACGCGTCAGAATTGTCACGGGAAAAGCGGTGGCATAAAGGTGTAAAGCGAGGAACCAAAGGGAAGCTCAACCATCCTTGAACCAGAGATAAAGAGGCATTTGGGTTCTCTTCCCAGCATTCTCCAGCTGCGCCATACATTATAAAGGTCCTGCGCTGGCAGTGATATTGGTGTATGGTGAGCGGCAGTGGAGGCAAGACAGGGAGCGAGCAATGATGTACAGGATTGAAAGAGCGAGAATCGAGACGTCCGAATTACAGAGGTGTATATACTTCAGTCTTTACAGGAGTTACGAGACTTTGAGAAAACATGAGTCTCTCTCTTACGGAGTCGAGCGGGAAGGAGGCATGTGACGACTAGTCTGGAAGGCCGAACACATAGATTGCTTCATAAACAGAAATACCGGGAAAGGCTCTACAAAGATGTTCACCGGCCTCGCACAACGGTGCAAAACTCCTCCTGGAGGGCCACGGTCTGAACGCAGACTGGGGAATTTTGTTGAAGCAACCATGAGATTGCCCTGCATTGACGTTAGAGCACTGTAAGAATCAAGAAGACATGGAGACACTGAAACTGGAAAAATTCAGATTTGCTGCCACAGCAGAAAAAGTAAAGAAAAAACAGTTTGACGTTCAGGGCAAAATTAGAGTGCATGAAGCACTAACAAATACATTGATGCACACTCAGAGCCAGCAACCAGGAAGAAATGGATGCTCTGATAACAGATAATTGCGACATGTATGCACAAACAGAATTCTCTCGTGGAGAACTTAACGTATTGGAAAAGGAGAAAAGACCTTAGAAATAAGTTCAAAGCACCTGCAAAGCTCTTTCCAAGGAAGAAGGGAAAGAGAAAATATCGGCGTAAACCGCCGCAACTATCATCTACAGGCTGCCACAGAGGGATGAAATTCTTCCGTTTAAATCGCCGGAATAAGCAGCCTGTGTACTTCAATCATTCTAGTCAACGTGACCCGCATGGTACGAAACAGGTTCCTCATTATGAAATGAGCAACTTAAACGATCCAGTCTCCTGACTCAGGATGCGACACAAACAGGATGATCACTATCAACCCTGAGAAATGCGTCACTGTGTTATTTACAAGCGGTATTTTCCGCCTTACTAAATGTAGGCCTCAGGAAGAAGAGGCCCAACTACACTGCCTGCCAGCTGTCAAAAGGTAAATGCCACGGGTAATTAACCGGCGAGTTAGTGAGCGCCCCATCAAGGTAATCAATGCTCTTCATCTTCTAAGTACCATAATAAGTTGCCCCAGAGGGGAAATCCCAAATCTCTGAGAGTTGATGGGTCTTGAGAAAATACTGGCAGTAAGAGTACCAATAAAGGTTCAAAGGTTGCAAAGCAAAAGCGAACGAAAGGTCAACCGCTGGCCCTTGAATTTTTTTCCGGATCTTGCACCACTGCATGAAATCCACAATATAAGACAAAACATCCGGCCCCATCGAGTTCAGTCAAAGCTAAAGAAACAGTCCAGTTCATTTGCAGTTTGCAGCGGGCTAATATGAAATAAAGTAGCGGAATGTAATGGACTGGAAGTCAAGAAAAAAAAAAATGTGTTTGGGGATTGACCGATATTTTTTTTTGGTTATTACAACGTGTGGACCTATGTCACGGACAATTAACTATGCAAAGAAGCTGTGGTAGTTAAGGTAATTAGGCCTCATAGAAATAAGCATTTTGTCCAATATTACAATGTTTATATGGTTCTCTGTGTTGAAATGTAGCGTAAACTACAAAATTAATATCACAGGGTGATGGCCCTTTTTGTTGTTAAATATGAGATTCATATTCTAGAGTAAAAACCCAGGGAGGTATAGAATTGTCTTGTGTTTGTGAATATATTTAGCAATATCCTAGGGTTGTAAGAATGTGTGCTAGACATTTATTTTTCAATAGTTTCCCTAATATAGAGGCAAACAAATGTTTTCCAATATAGTCTCTTATGACAAAAAACTATTAGGTCCTAATTGCCTGGTTTGGAAAAAAAGTTAATATTCGTGTGTCAGGTGAATACTTAATGTTGTACTGAGGAGTTAGCTCAAGTATTTGCAGGTAGGCGCTCACCCCAGTGAGTCCATGGCCGCTCACCCCAGTAGGTGTGAGCTTGGGAGAGGGGGATATGACTAGTCCAAAGATGTTTAGGTCAGCTTTCTGCCCCCGTTTTAGTCAGAAAGTGCAGGAATAGTTAAAAATGATCCATTCCACAGCTTCCCATTAACTCAGACTGCCTGTATGGAAAATCCGACCACAGATTAATACAATGGCTCTATATCTCTCTCCTCACCTTGCTCTCTAATCCACATTCACAGGTACTTAGAGCAGAGAGTTTTTGCAGTTTCACTCTCTCTCTCCTTAGACCTGGAGGGGGGTTATCGCTGCTCCCCTGTTTCCAGTTTGGGGTTGACGGCCCCTCCAAGTAGATCACAGTAACCTCAGATTTGCCCTTTCCACGGGACCGAGATTCCCACCAACGACAGATAAGACCAACAAATGTTTACTGCTGTTGCTAAAGACTGTGCTGTCATCTAAGTGACCCTAAATGAGATGGCATTGTTTTTAAGCTGGGGACCAGGTTGTTGTGCCAGCAGCATGTTAGAGAGGACTGATTCTGATGTGTAGTTAGATCCCTGAAAGGGATAGTATTTTGTTTATATCATTTGTTTTCTTTTTTACTTGAATAACAATGATTGGAAAATACTGATAACACTGAAATAGTGACCTGCTGATGAAAGTATCTGAGTACCTCTACCTACACATGTTAAAGCTGCAGTACCTTACTGATGAAAATAAGCAGGCAGAAGCCTGAGTTAAGCAGCTTAATAACTTTGCATGATCCTGTTTTTTTGTATAAATAAACCCCTAGAAGACTGTGTCGGGAAGAACCCAGACAGGCGTCAGCACTACAAAAGAGGGGCGCGTTTTGTGCATCAATATAATATAATATATTATATATAATGATATATATATATATACACACACACACACACACACACACACATATATACACACACACACACACATATATTTATACACATATATACACACACATATATATATACAGTATACTTCCCTTTAGAAAGTGGGTTTGTAAATAAAAAATATGGTGTGATTGTACTATCGCACAATCACTGCGTGTCCATTTAATACATGTGATAATACAATGAAAACAGGTTCTATACATAGTGTACCAGTGTATATACATTGTACGCAGACATAAGTCCCAGGGCAGAGATTACAATTATATTTGGGGCACCAGGTAAGTCTGAGGTTTGAACTGGGCTCACCCACTTCAAAGGCAGGAACCTTGCCACTACATCACACCATTACCAACCCTAACTCTTTCCCTGCCTAAAGGCCTATAGGTGAAGTAAGGCCATGTTTCCTAAGCAGTGTTACTGCAGAAGACACCTTCTGTGAAAGTAGACACTTATGGTGCAGTTCACTGGAAAGAGCCTTAAAGGGCCATACTCAATTAGCAGTGCTGAACCAGCCCGGCTTCGTAACACAAATATCACCGCTGACGTTACCCGTTTCAAAGTAGCTTAGAGAGGGTAAGATGCTGGCGCACTTGTTATCCACGGCGACCACGGACATGTTGTAACTCCGCCCGCACTGCAGCGCAGGAAACATGCAGCTGGTGTCTGTAGTGGTGCAGTAGAGGATGGTTCCATTTCCAGACACGGAAGCCACGTAATGTGCAGCTTCTTCTCTCGCCGCCCACGACAAAACAGCGTCATCGTTTTCACAATCCACACGTGCGGTCAAAGCCTGAGGTGAACACGGTGCTGTATTCAAAAAGCACACGGAAAAGGATTAAGTGATGATCAGTCCATTAGGCCAGAGCCATATTTGTGAAGGACCTCCGGGTACCAAGAGGGTGATATCCCGGGGCTGGTTGTACTAACCTGCCGGCCCGGGCTATTCCTTGAAGAGTGCCCCTCCTCCTGCAGTGTTGCGGCGTCATGTGACGTCATGTCATGGGAACGCGTCTTCATGTGATGACACGTTGTCATGGCAACGCGTCGCCATGTGGCGTTGTGGCGTCGGATCTTCAAGACAACGCGGAGCTGCAGGAGGAGGGCCACTCCGGAGCAGGTAAGAAAACCTCACTCACTCACTCCAACACCAACACACACCCGGTGGTGAGGAGCGGCCTTGCGTCGGTCCAGAAAACCCTCCCTCTTCCCACTGAAGCGGAAGTTGAATCCCGGCGCAGACAGGAGGGCGGGGGGGGGGGGGGAATACTGCAGGTGGTCAGGGGTCAGGGAGATGGGGAGCCACTGCACTGATCCACTGGCCAAACCCCGCCCTGAATGCCCGATAGGAGGGCAATCCACCCATGGCAATATCTACTCAACAATCTTCTGTCACTGAAGACAGGTGGTTGGGGAGGTGAGTGAGGCAGAAAGTCTCACCCTTTCAGGGGAAAAAGTCAATACGGAGGAAGAGAGCGTCTCAGGCATTGAAAGGGTGTTGGGTAAATCTTATTCAAGACTATTAACATGGCTGACACAAGATACTCTCTAAAGACCAACGCTGACCTGTCATGGTCTTGTAGACCACGGTATGGGATGAGTTGCAGTGCCGGTTGGACGCGTAGACCCTGAAACTGTATTCCTGCCCACACTCCAAACCAGGAATACGGCAGGGAGAGGCAAACGAGGAGCAGGAGTGCTCGGCGCCCGAAAGGTCACTGGTCACCGCCGTGTAGTACGGTCGTTGGGTATTGTTCTCTTGCCAGGAAACCAGAGCCTCGTTTGTAGAACAGTCAATCTGCACCGCGACAGGACCAGGGAGGCACGGAGCTAGAAATAAGGAGATACAGTTGTTTGGTGACTGGTTCAAGGCAAACAAAGAATTAGGACCCTGAAGAAGCATACGCTTGAATGAAACATGGTCAGTAATTGCATTTATTAATGCAGTGCCGGGATATACTGAGTGATATGCACTATAGCCCATATCCACTACGGTACGTTAAATCCGGGCTCATAACTCATTCACAGGTAGTGTTAGGACCTGCATACTGGTCATGCCGTGAAGTGGCTGCAGGCTTATCACGCTTTGGCCAAAGGGTTAAACTAAATGACCCTTACTCATCAGAATACTATCATTGAAGTATTTAACTATGTATTTTGTCACATTGGATATAGCGTTGGGGATTTTTGTCTTTTGTACTCATAATGGTACGTAACCTAAACCAGGAGCGGGCGCGATGTTCCCCGAGGTTACCGTGTCTCCTCACAGCTAATTATATGCAGAAGCAGCGTCCGTTCTACATGTCATTAGCATAAATTTACCATCACGTTATTGTAGCATCATGTGGTGTTATCTCCCAGTAACGTGACGGTGAGTATGTCTTAGTGTTACTCCCGCCCCGAGCCGGAAATAGGGGTTTATCTCACGGTGAGAGAGAGGGAAATAACGCTATGTTAGTTATATCACCTCACTGTGGGGTTACCCCCATCCAGACCCGGAAATAGGGGTTTATCTCACAGTGAGAGAGAGGGAAATAACGCTATGTTAGTTATATCACCTCACTGTGGGGTTACTCCCACCCGGACCCTGTAAATACCCTATGTCAGCGCCTGGATGTGAGTAACGCCACGTTTAGGTATGAGCTAACTAACATCACGCTAAGTCCTCGCGTTAACCTTAACGGGCTTTAGTGGCTATGGCGTGTTATCAGAACGCCTCACTTGCATATAATTATCACTAACGGCCATTATAATGACCGCTATGCTCTTTACGGGTGAAAACACGGCTTCACGTGAAGTTATTGTCCCTTAGTGTTAACGTGTCACGTGGCTTAGTGATGGTTTGTGGATCTGAGTGTTTGTATAGCCGCACTTTACACGGACTCCGTATACAAACTGCGCTTTGTTACTTTCTCTATATATAATGTTAAAACATTTGAAGGAACGGGGGCAGATTCACACACCATCGGATCTTCCTCTCCTAGGCCCATGTTACCTAAGTGGTGCGTTTACAGAAGACACCTTCCAGCCCATTGACGTGAATGGACACCGAGTCATCTCTCCCGGTGATGAGGGGTCCTATGGAATAGCATTTCTTAGCAGACATGGGCCTTCATTGTATTACCTGTCTCGACAGTGCCTACGAGGACGTCGCTGCTGCAGTCCTTGTTTTGGGCCGTGACGGAGATGTTATAGTTGGCTCCGCAGTGGACACTCTCCACGTGGCACGCGTTTCCCGACGTGTTACACAAGCGCACGTGGCCGTCCCTCCCTCTCGCGGTGACCGTGTAGGACTCGGCCCCCCGGCCCGGAGACCAGGTGACTTGTATGAGGTCCGCCGCGCAGTCTGTCCTGGCCGTGGTGTCGATAGGAACACAGGGGGCTGTGAATACACGGGGTGTCGATGACACGAGAACCCACGTAACCTGTCAAACAGCAACCTGACAATCTAATGGGCTTCCGTAAACTAATCTAACCATTGTCTTCTTTCCTCTTTCTCTCTGTATTCTTCCTATTGTTCTTATTACCCTGCACATAGTATATAAATCACCCGGTTAGAACTGAGCCTCCAACAGTAACCGTATTAAAGTGGATTTAATGCCGAAACATCTACAATTTAAGCATAACGAGAATATAAGTAAATAGTTAAGAGTGTTTGTATGATTATTCTAGAGTAGTTCATTGATACTATTCCTACTCAATGTATGAGAAAGTTTGCTCGGTTGTTTGTTGGAGCTCCGATGTCTGTGATTTGTACTATGCGGAAAACTAATAAAAACTATTTGAAATAAACTAATCTAACCATGCTAAAAATCAATATGTGCTATCTTTTGTTTCTCTTTAAATTAATGACAAATTAAATGTCTTCCAGGCCCCTAAATGGGCAAGTGAGCGTGTGTGTGTGTGTGTGTGTGTGTGTGTGTGCAAGGTGTATGTGTGTGCGTGTGCCAGGTGTGCGCGCGTGTGCGTGTGCAAGGTGAGTGTGTGTGTGGCGTGTGGGGTGTGTGGTGAGTGGGAACTGTGTGTGTGTCTGTGTGTGATGTGTGTGTGCGTGTGTGTGGTGTGTGTGTGGGTGTGTGTGCGTGTGGGTGTGTGTGTGTGTTGTGCGCAAGTGTAAGGGCCTGGTGTGATGCCAAGGTGTACTGGTGGTGATGTGTGTCTGCAGTGATGTGATGCGTTGTGTGTGCAAGGTGAGGGTGTGGTGTGTGCGCAGGGGTGGGGTGTCGCTGCTGAGCGCAAGGTGTATGATGCGTTTGGGTGCAACGGGATTGTGTGAAAGGTGTGTATATGTGTCGTGTGTGTTGCTGTGTGGGTGGCTATGTGTAGTGTGTGTGTGTGTAGTAGGGGAGGAAGGAGATGAGTGATGGGGGGGACTGAGTCCCTCTGTCCGTGAGGTCGCCGCTGTATTGCGTCCGCTGAAGTCCATTCGTGGTTCCATAGTCGCATGCTCTGGGTGCCCTGATCCGTGTGCTAGTCCTATCTCTGGTCGCGCTGGTCCTATTCTGTAGTCCCTATCTCTGTGGTGCAGATGAGTCCCTTCTTGTGTGGTGCCGCTGAGTCCGTATCTCCTGTGGTCGACCGCTGAGTCACTATATCCTGTGGTGCCGCATGCAAGTCAACCTTATCTCCTGTATGGTAGCCGCTGAGTCCCTATCTCGGTGATCGGCTGGCCCTTTCGTGTCCGCTGAGTCCTATCTCTGTGGTGACGCTGGAGTCCCTCATCTCCTGTGCCGTGGTCCCATCATGGTTGCGACTGAAGGGGGCCTACAGCGTGTATTGTGCAGATTCAGGTGGTCTTCTGCTGCTGGTCCCGCCTCCTAGATGATGCCATCCCCCCCGTATCCAGAGAGGCGGAGCCAGCATGAGACATAACCTTAGGTGTGCGATTAACCCCCAGCACATTGCATAAAGGAGTAGGTGCCCTGGGCGGGTGGGATTTTGGTGGGGTAAGTGTTTTAAAGGGGTGACAGACCGCCCGAATCGAGGTTTTGGTTATGCCTGGGATTTGCCATAGATCCCACCAAGTCAGTACGACCAAGGGGTTCAAGGGGCTCTGATGCAACCATGCCCCTGGTATAATCTAATACACAGTGTGGATGACTATACAAGAACATCCACATGTGCATCTAATCACACTTTGCACGGCATTGAACAACGAACGGCATACCTGTTGTAATTAGCGAGCGGTGTGAAAGTACGCTTGTGACAGGGACCGTCTGAGGCTAGTTGACATGTGATCATTATACAGTGGCCCGGCAGTCCGATTAATCCGGACACGCACACGACAAGTTTGTAGTTGTTGCCAAGAAGCCTTGTCACCGTCTGTCATAAACCCGACGAGGGCTTACAACGCTCAGTTGCCATGCGCTGGCATCCCACGAACGGAACGCACTGTGCACACTGCACGTGGCGGTAGCATGTGATATGCCAGGTGACTGCAGGAGCGTATGAGGAGAGAAAATGTGGGCTGTGATATGTGTCTGTGTTATGTGTGTCGTGTGACTGTGTCTTTGTGTTGCTATTGGATATCTGTGTACTACCTTGTGTCAGGTGACGTGTAGCAGTGTTGTGTATCAGGTGCGATGTCTTGGTATCAGTGTATTAGTGAATGTGTTGCAGCAGGGTGACGGGCATCAGGTGCATTAGGCGTCAGTGACGCTATTCTTGCAGAGGTCCATTCAACCCTTCCCTTCAGAGAGCCAGCCCAATGCACTGTCCCATCATTCAGGACTTTGAATGCATTTAACAGAACAACAGCAGAAAGAGGTAGAGGTGGCAGGTCTTCGACCCTACATGTGTGTGACTCACACTGCCTGCTGTTGAATATCAGTGTGTCTAGGATGTTAGGGATCCAGTAGGGTCAGGCCAGAACTAACATTCGTGTGAAGCAATCCATTTGTCTGATCATAGAATAGTTAAGATTCTGTAGTCAGCTTGTAGACAGGAAATATAATATCCTAATGCACTCAGTTTTGACCAAATACATTTCCTTTCTTCCTGCTAACGATATGCTAGATATTTTTGTGATTGTCAGTTCTGACTCTTTTAGTAGCAATATAAAGACTGATTCTATGAAAGGACGCAAAATAGTAAAACTTAGTTGTAAGATTCAAGGTCTCTTTGATAACAGACATGCAATAAGGTATGATTCAAAATTGCTGTATTGGGAGAAACACGTCCCACAATCATGCCACTAATATGTCCTGCCTAATCCGCCTCACTCTAATAAGTCATGCCCCCAAAACAAGCCTAGTTAGCCTATGTTAGCTTAGTGTAACGCCTCTAACCAATTCTTTCTTTTCTGGTCAATAACAGTTCATTCCCCTATGAGCTAAAAATTGAGACAAAGCGTTGAACATGGCTTGCGTCTACGTTTCAGTTCTCTTTTGTATTCCGGGCCTGTAAGTTACAAACATCGGAGATAACCAAGTGGCAGGGCGTGAAAGAAGTTACCCGGGGAATTGCCTGCCAATAATGGTGCAGAAGGTGTATCCAGTCACAAGGCCTTCAGCTTTCTTGGCAGAGGAAACGGTTCCTCTCAGGTCTGGAGCCTACGGCAAGGGAAGAGGTTTTTCTTCACTGTGTGTGTAATCAGTGCCTGGGACCTACCTGTGTGTACACTCACACTGCTGTGTGTGTATATCAGTGTGTCTGTGTGGTATCAGTTGCTGGCGTACCTACAGGTGTGTACACACACACAGGCTACTGTGGGTGTATCAGTGGGTATGTGTTGTATCAGTGCATGGTACCTTACCCTGTGTAGAACAAACTCACACTGTGCTGTGGGTATACAATGTGTCTGTGTGTGTATCAGTGCCTGGTATCTACCCGTGTGTACAATCCACAGACGTGTGTGTGTATATCAGTGTGTCTGTGGGTACAGAGGCTATGAGGTACCTACTGTGTGTTAACTCACACTGGTGTGGTGGTATATCAGTGTGTCTGGGTGTGTATCGTGACCTGGTCCTACAATGGTGTACACGCACACTGCTGATGGGTATGTATCAGTGTTGTCTGTGTGTGTGATCAGTGCCTGGTATCACCTGTGGATGTACACTCACCGAAACCATTTTCTTCCTTTATTGGTCGGGGAGGAGATCCTGTTTGAGTCAACCCACGTGATCCAGATAAATATATCAACACTTCTGCGTGGCTGAGTTCCTCTCTACGCCAGTGAGGACGCCATAACACCCACGGACATCACTAATATATCAACACGCTTGAAAACATTCCAGCACGTGAGTGGGCACTCACTAGTGTTTTCAACTATACTTGAATTGTTGTAATACATATTTGCATATGTGTTTGTTTCTATTTTCATTGCCATGATGGGAGTCTCTGGATCGATGTTATTGAAGAAACATCTTGCAAGCAGGTCTGTATCTCTCCGGTGAACTCTTGTACATGTTTTTTATATTTTATATTTGATGTGGTGGGTTTGCGATTATCCCCCGCTTAGAATGTGTGGTGTATCTTGTATCAGGGCCTGGCTACCTACCTGTGTGTCACTCACACCGCTGACTGAATGTCGTTGTGTGTGTGTATGTGTGTGTATGTGTGTATCAGTGTGTTGGTGAAGCTGTTTGCACTGGCATGTAACTACCTGTGAGTACACTCACCGACTGATGTCCTGTGTGTGTATGTAATGTGTGAGTGTATCAGTGATGTCTGTGTGTGAATATGTGGCCTAGGTGAGTACTACACTGTTGTGTAAATCCACCCCGCTGTGTCTGTGTGTGTGTATTGGGGGTGGTGTGGTGTATGTGTGTGTGGTGTACAGTGGGTCTGCTTGTCGGGTGAATATGTTGCTAGGTACATAACGTGGTGTGGTAAACTCAACGCCGAATGCCTGCCTGGTGTAAGTGGGGTATGTGTATGTGTGTGTATGTGTATGTGTCAGTGTTGTGTTTGTGGTGATGTGTGTGTTATCTCAGTGCCTGGTACCAATCTGTGGGTACCACTCATACAGATGCTGTCGGTGTATGTGGTGTATCAGTTGTGTCTGTGTTTTTTGGTGGAATTCTGTGCCGGGTACCTAACTGTGTGTACACTCACACCGAGGCTTGTCTGTGGGTGTGTGTGTGTGTAGGTGTGCTGTGGTGTGTGTGTGGGTGTAGCAGTGATGGGTGGAGACTGTGGCCTGGGACTACATGTGTGTAAACCACACCTGCTGAAGTCTGTGTGGTGTGTGTGGTGCTATGTGTGTTTGGGTGGGGTGTGTGTTGTGTGTGTGTGTGTGTGTGTGGTGTGTGTGTGATGTGTGTGGTGTGGTGTGGTGTGGGTGTGTGTGTGGCTGTGGTGTGTATGTGTGTGTGTATGTGTGCATTAAGGGTGATCTGTGTGGTGAAATCTGCCGCCTCCGGTACCTACCTGTGTGTACACTCACACCAAGGCTGTCTGTGTCAGTTGTGTAGTGTGTCGATGTTGTTTGTGTAGCAGTTGCTGGTTACCTACTGTTTGTGTACACTCACACCGATGATGTATGTGTTGTGTATGGTATATGTGTGTGTGGAATCTGATGCCTGGTACCTACATGTTGGACATACAGTCATGCGTCTTCTGTGGTGTATGTGTTTGTGTGTGAATCTGTGCCTGGGTACTAACCTGTGGTGTACAACTCACACTCTGCTGTCTGGTGTGTGTGGTTGTATGTGTGTGTGGAATCTGTGCCTCGGTACCACCTGTGTCGTACACTCACACGCTTGCTGTTGTGTGTGTATGTGGTATGTGTATGGTGGTATCAGTGGGTCGGTGCTGATCTGTGCTTCGGATCGGGGACCTAACTGTGTTACCTAACACGCCTGCTGTGTATTGGTGTGTGGTGTATGTGTGTGTGAATCGTGCTGGACTGACCTGTGCGTACACTCATACCGCTGCTGTGTAGTGGTGTGTGATGTGTGGTATGGTTTGTGTATGGGTGTGTGGAATTGTGTCGGTACCTACTGTGTGTACACTCACACGCTGACTGTCTGTGGATGTGTGATGTTGGGTAGGTGTATGTGTGTGTGTGTATCAGTGTGTCTGATGTGATGGAATTGGTGCCTCGGTACCTACCGGTTGTACCCGCACACGATGCGTCTGGGGTGTAGGTGTGTATGTGTGTATTGGATCGTTTGTCTGTGTGTGTGATCTGTTGCTTGGTACCTCCCTGTTGTGATACCCTCACACCGATGCGTCTGGGTGTGTATGTGTGTATGGGTGGTGATCAGTGTGTGTGTGTGCTGTATGTGTGTAGTGGGATGTGTGTATGTGTGTTTGTGTGTGTGGGTTGTATGTGTGATGTGTATGTGTGTGTCGTCGTATGTGTGTTGTATGTGTGTGTGGTGGGTGTGATCAGGTATGTCTGTGTGTGTGAACTGTGCATGGTAATTACCTGTGTGTCCCCTAACACCGCTTGCTGTCTGTGTGTGTATGTGTGTATGTGCTTGTGTGTGTGTGTGTGTGTACGTAGTATGTGTGTGTGAATTGGTGCCTGGTACCTACATGTGTAGTACCCTCACCCGCGTGAGTCTGGGTGTGTATGTGTGTATGTGTATGTGTGTGTGTATCAGTGTGTCTGTGTGTTGTGATCGTGCTTGAGTACCTACTGTGTGTACCTTCCACACGCTGTGTCTGTGTGTGATTTGTGTTGTGGATGGTGTGTGTGTATCAGGTGTCTGTGTGGGTGAATATGTGCTGGGGTACCTACCGTGTGTACCCTCACACCGCTGCTGTCTGTGGTGTATGTGTGATGTATTGTGTAGTGTAGTGTGTGTGTGTATCAGTGTGTCTGTGGTGTAAATCTGCTGGCTTGGGTACCTACCCTGTGTGTTACCATTCAACCGTGCTGTCGTGGGTGTTGGTGTTGTAACTGGTGTATGTGGTTGTGTGTATGGGTCTGTGTGTGTGTGTATCGTGTTGTTCTGATGTGTGTGAATCTGTGCTTGGTACCTACCTGTGTGTACCCTCACACCGCTGCGGTCGTGTGTGTAGTGTGTATGTGTTATGTGTTTAGGTGTGTATAGGTGGTTGTGTGTATTGTGTGTATGTCGTGTGTGTATGTGTGTGTGGATTCAGTGTGTCGTTGTGTGTGTGAATCTGTGCTTGGTACCTACTGTGTGTACCTACACGTGTGTTGTGTGTGTAGTGTGTAGTGTGTATGTGTGGTGTGTATGTGTATGTTGTGTTATCAGTGTGTCTGTGTGTTGAATTGTGCGGTGGTTACCTACCTGTGTGTACCCTCACACCGCTGCTGTCTGTACTGTTGCAGTTTTCGTCCCAGGACTTCACAGAGAGGTTATATCTGCTCCCACAATCGAGGCCCCCCAGATAACAGAGAGGATCTGCAGAGCTGCACGTCACCGACTGACCCCGAGTCCCCGTCGCTGTCACAAAGTATGACACTGCTCCTGCACTGCGGTTCCATGAGGCCAGCGCTGTGTGACTGTCACAGTGAGTGTCCGCACGCAGATTCTCCGGAGAACAGGGAACTGCGCGAGCCGAGGAAGGGAGAGATACAGAGAGACATCATCTACGTATCTAAGCAATGTTATCACTAACTAGAGGCTTACACAGGCATCTTAATCCCAGTCTCTAATGTGTGATTTACTCCAATCTTCCATTAGCATGCGTTTGGGGAGTGTCAGCAGGCAACGTTTTATTATAGGGAGCGTTTATATGAATTCATAGGAAGCGTTATAGGGAGCGGTTATATGGGATAATAGGAGGAGGTATAGGGGGGTATATGGGGTTACGAGCGACGAGGAGTTATAAGGGAGGGTTATATGGGGTAATAGGAGGAGTTATAGGAGCGGTTATGGGGTATAGGAGCGTATAGGGAGAGGTTTATGGGGTAATAGGAGGAGTTATAGGGAGGGGTTATATGGGGATAATAGGCGGAGTATAGGGATAGAACGTATATGGGGATAATAGGAGGAGTTATAGGGAGGGGTATATGGGGGTAATAGAGGAGTTATAGCGAGCGGAAGCTGTTATAGGGTGAATTGGAGAGTTATAGAGAGCGGTTATATGGGCAGAACAGAGCAAGGCAGGAGTAACAGGACACCCTAATGGGATGTGTTAAATGATCGCATTTTTTAGTTTTTCCTGCACCGCTTTACATTGACATTATACTCCGGGATAAGGAGGCTTCGTCAAATGTTAGTAACAAGAATAAATAGTGCCAAGGAGGAAATGTACTCCGCGTTTGCTACCCGGACAATTCGTATCACAACGAATGTTATCAGCGCTTAGTAAAGCCGGGCGATTACCGGATATGATTTCCACTGCTGAGCTCTCGCGCTCTACACTCCTCGTTAGGGCTATAAAGGTCAGGGCTATACACTTCTTCCACTGGGCTGGTAACAGCTGTTGGTGTCCTCTGTGTTGACCGTAAGGAGGTACCGTGACTGCCGAGGCGCGGCAGAATAGGCCGTGGCTCCACGGCTGGCATTCCAGGCAGAACCAACGGAGTTTGCTCACACATCCCCAGGACCTTGACGCTGTGAGGAAACGCACGGTACTGGGGAAGGAAAGAGGAGTGTAAATGTCTAGGGTTACGGTCTTACACAGCTGCCGCCCCAGCTGAAGAAGATTTCAAGTCCTATCATTGAAAATGGAGATGACATCTTTCTCCAGCACTGGTGAAGGGCATCTTCATAGCATAATGAGTAGGAATAGTTGTAGAATAAAGAAGATTGGGGGGTTTGCTAAACCGTCCTATAGTGTTTAGGTCTTCTGCCATGGGGATTGGTGTCCTTTCTGTTATTGTGCTTTACTCCTCCCTGGAGCTCCACCCCTTCAGCATGTACTCAGGTCTCCATTTCTTCATGAAGGGCATGATAATCACAGAGGCGCCGGTTGGTTACTAAGCCAGGGGGACTCAACTCAATCCTCAAGAACCCTCCCCCCAAGTTCAGGTTTTCAGGATATTCCAGCTTCGCACAGGTGGCTCTTATTGATGCCACTGTTGCTGAAGCAGGGTATGATTGAACCACCTGTGCTTGAAGCTAGGGTCTGATTGAACCACTGTGCTGAAGCAGGGTCTGATAAGCCACCGTGCTGAAGCGGATATCCTACAACTTCACCGGTTTGTGGGGGCTGAGGATGGGTCTGAGCCACCCCAAGTACTTAAGATCATTGGAATTATTTTGGCGTTGTCAAAAATGTTATTGCTAAAAAGGCGGAACAACGCTTAGAAAACGGGGTGGTGCATAAGAAAGGGCGGATTGTGGCGCTGAACATTGTAGCATAGAAAGGGCGCATGTGGCGCTGAACATGTAGCATAGAAAGGGCGCTATGTGGCGCTGAACATGTAGTCATTGTGAGCACAGGATTTGGACACATTTCAATTGTTTCAATCAGGTTTTCAATATGATGCAATTGAATCAGAACGCGGAATATGTTTGATTTGTAACTGGTATTAATTAATATACATTGTTAGTTTCATATTTTATTAGCCGTACTGTAAAAATAAAACACGTTGGTCACCTGTATAATTAAACACCGGAGCAGTGCCACGCACAGTTTCTGTGCTCGCAATATAAACACTTTTTATGGATTTTGAGGCATTCTCTTATTTATTTGAGCGCTCGGAAACATTCTTTTTAGTAGATCCCATTAACATCTGTGCGGCCATCGGCCACCATTTCTGTGCGCCCAGCGCCGCCATTTCTGTGCGGCCATCAGCCACCATTTCTGTATACCCAGCGAACCATTCTGGGCGCCAAGCGAATCCATATTATGTGCGCACCAGCGTCCCAATTTCTGTGCGCACCAGCGTCGCCATTCGTGCGACACAGCGTCGCCATTATGTGCGACAGAGTCGCAATTTATGTGACGCCCAGCGTTCCATTTCTGGGCCCAGCGTCCCCAGTTACGGCGCCCAGTGTTGTATTTTGTATTACCCAGCGTCACAATTTCTGTGTGCCCGCGTAGCCATTTCCAATGCGCCAAGAACGCCATTTCAGCGTGTCCAATGCCACATTTCGGTATGCACAGACCCCATTCTGGCACCAGCACTCCGCCCTTCTGTAAACCCAGCGAACCGGCCATGTATGTGCAACCAGCGCGGCCTATTTCTGGCAACCAGCGCGGCCCATTTTTGATGCAACCAGAGCCGGCCATTTCTGTAGCACCAAGCGCCGGCCATGTATGTGCACCCAGCGCAGGCCATTTCTGTGCACCCAGCGCCGCAACTTCTGTGCACCCAGCGAAGCCATCTTTGTGGCACACAGCGCCCGCCATTTATGTCGCAGCCCAGCGCCGGCCCATTTCTGTAAACCAGCTCGCCGGCCATTCTTGCACACGCACCGGCCATTTTGAGCAAACAGCGCCGGCCATTTCTGGCTGTCACCAGCGCGGCCATTTATGTAAACCCGCGCCAGGACATTTGTGCACCCAGCGCCGCATTTATGGGCACCCAGCGCCGCCTTTCTTGCACCCAGCGCCGGCCATTTCTCGCCACCCAGCGCCGCCATTTCTGTGGCACACAGCCGCCATGCCATTCTGTAAACCCAGACCATTTATGTGCACCAGCGCCGCCATTCTGGTGCACCACGCGCCAGCATCATATCTGTAAACCCAGAGCTCCATTCTGTGCCCCCAGCGCCAAGACCATTTCTGTTAAACCCAGCGCCGCCATGTCTGGTGGCACCCAGCGCAGGCACATTTCGTAAACCCCCCACCAGCGCGCCACTTCTGGGCACCCGAGCGCCGCCATTTGCTGTGCACCAGCGCAGCCATTTCTGGCACCCAGCGCCAGCCATTTCTGTAACCCAGCGCACGCCATTTCTGCTAAACCAGCGACGCCCATTCGTTGCTAAACCCAGCGCCGCCCATTCTGTCAACCCACGCCGCGCCATTTCTGTAAACCCAGAGCCCGCGCCAATTTCTGTAAAACCAGCGCGCCCAATTTTGTAACCCAACGCGCGCCCATTCTGTAAAACCCCAGCGCGCCCATTTCTGTAAACCCAGCGCCGCCCATTCTGTAAAAACCAGCGGGTCCGCCCCATTTCTGTAAACCACGCGCCCATTTCGTAAAACCAGCGACGCCATTTATGTAGCCCAGCGCCCCCATCTGTGCAACCCAGCGCCAGCCATTTCTGAAACCCAGCCGCCCATTTCTGTGCACCAGCGCGGCCAATTTCTGTGCACCAGCCGCCGGCCATTTCTGTAAACAGAGCGGAAGGCCATTTTCGGTGCACCCAGCGCCGGCCATTTCGTGCACCCAGGACGGCCATTTCTGTGCACCGCGCCAGCCATTTCTGGCCACCCAGCGCCGGCCATTTCTGTAAACTCAGCGACGGCAATATCTGGCACCAAGCGACGGCCATTTCTAGTCAAAAACCCAGCGCCGCCCAGTTCTTTAAACCCAGCGCCGCCATTTCTGTGCACCACGCGCCGCCCATTTTGTGCACCCCCAGCGCCGGCCATTTCTGTGCACCCAGCGCCTACTTTCTGTAAAACCCAGCGACGCCCTATCGGGCGTCCAGCATTGGCTATTTGTGTATTCCAGACAAATGAAAAAACACAGTCTAATGTGATGGCGTAGGTGCAGCAAATGTCAGATTAGTGCGAGAAGGGTGATCACAGACCGTTGAAGTGGAGACTACAGACCCCGCCCTCACGCCGAAACCGTGGGTTGAATACCGTGACGGCTCTATTATTGATGTGGGAGCAGCTCCAGACCGTAGATTGTAAGCTCTCCGGGTCAGAGACATGGAAGTAATGTTCTTGTTGTAGCGCCGCAGAGTATGGCAGCGATGTATATAAACCAGAGCCACGCAGACGTTGCGTCTCCCATGGTGGGCGCAAGAGTCACAGAGGAGAAAAGTGATGGATCCGGAGCAGGTTTCCCACGTCAGACAGTGACGTTACTGCTTGAGCGTCGGAAACACTCTCCCACAGGGGAGATGTGTGAGCCCGCCTGCACGCAGGAAAAGCAGGACACGTACAGGCTAATTAGTGGAAATCGCAAAGTTTCACCCAGTTTCTGCCATAATTAACTAACTATATTACATATCTCTGCGCATATATATGCAAAAAATGCAAAAGGTCCCAACGCGTTTAAGACATTTCCCAAATCAAAAACAGACACATCCACGTCCCTACCGCGCATCTGCGCTCCGGTGGCAGCCCCACGCGACGGGATACAGTCGCGCGGGGCCACCGCCGCGACGCCGCGAGGGCGACCCAAACCAGAGACATGGCGGGCGTCTCCCCTCCTCTCCCTAACGCCCCATCTTCTTCTCGTTTCTCTCCACACCACCTACAGTATATCTCCTCTCACTCCCCCTCCCCTCCTCTCTACTTCTTTCCTTCTCTCCCCCTCCCACATCTCTCTCTCTCACACCACCCTCCTCTTCCGAGACACACAAACCTCTCCCTCTCCCAGCCAAAGTCCTATCAACTGTGGTAAGTGACATTACACAGCGCAACCGGACCGGTGGACGTGCGTCCCAGCCCAAAAACGCCACGGTGTAATCTGCCCCACATTGCATGTTCGGGATCTCACAAACAATGTCCGTGGGTTGTAGGATACGGTATGATCGCCCTCCGCTTGACCATGTAGGATCGGGCATGGGGCTTACATCCCAAGAAACAAATCCCGACTTATTCTCACCGCTGCGTACGCTTCTCAGAGAACACGCGGAAGCGCAGGGAACTTCAGAAAAAAAGAGCAATCAGGTTACTATTATCTCTGAATCGTAAATGAACTATTTTACAACATTTTAAGGGATTCAGTTCCCTCTTAGCAGCACAGTTTCTAATGGCGTGGACATGTTTAAGTGTACAAGGTAGTGACGGGTTAAGGAGTCATCCCCGTAGGGTCACGTGTACTAAGGCAGTGACATGGTTAAGGGAGTCAGTCCCTCGTAGGGGCACAGTTGTACTAATGGCCAGTGACATGTTACATGGAATTCATCTCGTCAGGGAGCACAGTGTAAATGGCAGTGACCTGGTTAAGGGGTTATGTCCTCCTAGGGGACAGTGTGTACTAATGGCAGTGACATGGGTAAGAGGCAGTCCCTCGTAGGGGCCACAGTGTACTAATGGCAGTGACATGGTTAAGGGATCAGTCCCTCGTAGGGGCACAGCAGTGTACTAATGCATAGTGACATGGTTAGGGGCAGTCCCTCCTAGGGGCAAAGTGTACTAATAGGCAAGTGACATGGTTAGAGGGGTCAGTCCCCGTAGGGGCACAGTGGTACTAATGGCGAGTGACATGGTTAAGGGCATCAGTCCCTCGTAGGGGCCACAGTGTAAAATGGCAGTGAAATGGTTAAGGGGTCAGTCCCTCTAGGGGGCAAAGTGTACTAATGGCAGTGGACATAGTTAAGGGGTCAGTCCCCTAGGGCAAAGTGTACAATGGCAGTGACATGGTTAAGGGGTCAGGTCCTCACTAGGGGCAAAGTGTAAATGCAGTGGACATGGTTAAGGGGTCAGTCCCTCCTGAGGGCAAAGTGTACTAATGGCACAGGACAGGGTTAGGGGCAGTCCTCCTAGGGGCAAAGTGTACTAATGGCAGTGACATGGTGTAAGGGGTCAGTCCCCTAGGGGACAAAGTGTACAATGGCAGGTGACAGGGTAAGAGGTCAGTCCCTCCTAGGCGCCAAAGTGTACAATGGCCGTGACATGGTAAGGGGTGAGTCCCTCCTAGGGGCAAAGTGTACTAATGGCAGTGACAGTGTATAGGGGCGTCCCTCCTAGGGGCAAAGTGACGAACTGGCAGTGACATGGTTAATGGGTCAGTCCCCTCCTAGGGCAAAGTGTATAATGCAGTCGACAGGTTTAAGGGGTAGTGCCTCATAGGGGCAAAGTGTACTAATGGCAGTGACATGGTTTAAGGGGTCAGTCCCTCCTAGGGGCAAAGTGTAATAATGGCAAGCGACAGGTTAAGGGGTCAGTCCCTCCTAGGGCAAAGTGTACTAATGGCAGTGCATGGTTAAGGGGTCAGTCATCCTAGGGGCACAAGTTGTAACTAATGGCAGTGACAGGGTTAAGGGGGCGTCCCTCCTAGGGGCCAAAGTGTACTAATGGCAAGCGACAGGTTTAGGGGTCGTCCCTCCTAGGGCAAAGTGTTTACTAATGGTAGAGAGTGAATGGTTCAAGGGATCATCCTCCTAGGGGCAAAGTGTACTAATTGCGAGTGACATGGTTATGGGTCAGTCCCTCTCGGGCAAAGTGTATAATGGCCAGTGACAGGGTTAAGGGGTCAGTCCCTCCTAGGGCGAAAGTGTACTAATGGCAAGTGACATGGTTAAGGGGCAGTCCCTTCCTAGGGCAAGTGTACTAATGGCAGTGACAGGTTAAGATGGGTCAGGTCCTCCTAGGCGCAAAGTGTACTAAATGGCAGTGACAGGGTTAAGGGGTGAGTCCCTCCTAGGGGCAAGTGTACTAATGGCAGTGACATGTTAAGGGGTCAGTCCCTCCTAGGGGCAAAGTGTAACTAATGGCAGTGACAGGGTAATGGGTCAGTCCCTCCTAGGGGCAAATGTACTAATGGCATCGACAGTTTAAGGGTTGTCCTCCTAGGGGCAAAGTGTACTAATGGCAGTGACATGGTGTTAAGGGGTCAGTCCCTCATAGGGGCAAAGTGTAATAATGGCAGCGGACAGGTTTAGGGGTCAGTCCCTCTAGGGGCAAAGTGTACAATGGCAAGGACATGGTTAAGGGATCAGTCCCTCCTAGGGGAAAGTGTACTAATGGCAGTGACATGGTTAAGGGGCAGTCCCCTAGGGCAAAGGTACTAATGGCAGTGACAGGTTAAGGGGTGGGGTCAGTCCCCCTAGGGGCAAAGTGTACTAATGGCAGCGACAGGTTTTTAAGGGGTCAGTCTCTCCTAGGGGCAAAGTAGGTTACTAATGGCAGGACATGGTTAAGGGGGGAGTCCCTCCTAGGGGCAAAGTGTACTAATGGCAGTGACATGTATAAGGGGTCAGTCCCCCCTAGGGGCACAGTGTACAGGTGGCATGTTTCAGGGGTCACATCTGGGGGATTGATGACTTTTTTTTAGCCTTAGCAGGCTTTCGTGGATATGCCGTGTGATGATCACGCCTCATTTGCATACGTTTGCATGTCATTATCGCTAACGGCCGTTATAATGACCGCTCTGCTCTATCCGGGGGAAAACACGGCTTCATGGGACGTTATTGTCCTTTGCGGATACATCGTTAGTCTTAACGTGACATTAAGTGAGATTAACACCATACTGTATTACGTGATTTAACAAGATTTGTGGATCTAAGAGACACACTTCACACATTCAGTACCACAACATTGTCTCTGACTTTACACGCACTAAACGGAAGAAGCCATCGTTGACTGGACAGCGGCAAACATACCCAGTCCTGCTTTATATTACAGCATGTCCTATGGTTTCACACCTACTTGTTTTAACCAGGAGAGCGCTGCTCCTTGTCACGTTGCAGTGGTCCGAAGAGCTGGTTATAGTGACTGCGTATTCATGGTCACACAAGAGGTCTGCAAAGTGGCAGGAGGTATTTGAAGTGGTACAGGAGCTGACATGCTGCCCAGCACGTGCTGTGACCGTGTACATGTCTGCTCCGCGTGCAGCGTCCCAGGACATGGCTACAGAATGCGTGTCGCAGTGCGCAGAGCTTCGGAGATCGGTGGGGACACAGGGAGCTGAAATCACAAATCACACACACCCTTCAAAGGACAGTCCCGCGGAGGCGGTCACATACATGCCATCAGAATGAAATGAAGGAGCGCTCCGTACATAAAAGCAACATTAGGAAAAGGAGTCCCTGTCCCGAGGAGCTTACACTCTAAGTGGTAAGTAGGACGAACTTACAAAGGGTGCTATTTTGATTTATTAATTTTATAAAAATAATATAAGATACAACGAAACATGCAAATTGCACCTTTAAAGCAGCAACCCTGCTTTCCTTGGTATATATTTACAGTTATAGGATTGAAGCAGGGGGTCTCTGGGGCTGAACCACGTTCATTTCAGCTCCGGGGACCCCTTGCTTCCTGAGATACAGACGAGGGGTGCCGATAGCATCTCCGGCTGGGCTATGTGGGGCTATCAAAATGGCAGATTTAAAAATGAGGTCATCTCTTACGGCTTCCTATTGGCCCATGTGGTGACCAGGACATTTAAACCTGAGGAGCGGCCACAGCGCCCAACAACTGAAGTAAGTATCTCGGGAAGCAGGGGGTCCCCGAAGCTGAAATTATTGGGGTTCTGCTCTGGAGACCCCCTGCTTCAATCCTATTAAACAAAAACACCATGTTTTGCTGCGTTAACGATCTCTCGCACCTGTTTCCAGCGGATATGCCACGCTGGGCGAGCCCTCACATCCCCCACTGGTCCCTCGGACGGTCACATTGTACACCTGGCCACACTCCAGGTCCAGCAGGTCACATCTCGTGTGGGTGGCGTGGCACTGGGACACCTTCCCGTCTCGGGTCTTGGCCGTGGCGGCATAGCTCACCGTTCCTCCACTGGGGTCCCAGGATAGCGATGCCGTGTTGTTATCACAAGACTGGTGAGCGGTCAGGCGGGCAGGAGGGCAAGGTGCTATAATAATAATAATTATTATGATAATAATGAGACAATGTTTGAGATAATGCGGCTTCTGAACAATGTATCTCTAATATGGTAACATGTAATAGCTTCACATTATTGGAATATATGTCTATACCAGTGGTACCCAAACTTTTTCGGTTCAAGGCTCCCCAAGGCGATCAGGATTTTTCCGCGGCGCCCAAAGTAAAAACAAAGTTGTATATACATACCTAACAGTTGCAGTGCGCAGTTGGTGTCTCTCTCAGACACACACTCACTCTCTGACACACACTCTCTCTCACTCTCTCAGACACACACACTCTCTCAGACACACACACTCTCTCAG